>JAPYZC010000407.1:0-34993 GCA_030522665.1 Ichneumoninae sp. A BG-2022a | reverse complement strand
TAATTTTATAATTTTATAATTTTATAATTTTATAATTTTATAATTTTATAATTTTATAATTTTATAATTTTATAATTTTATAATTTTATAATTTTATTTTACAATTTCACATTGTACCGCGAAAGGTCAGAGTACGCGGAACTGGCGGTCTCTTCGTGGATTTATCGTTTGTAATAAAAACAGTGATTATAATAAGAAAAGAAAAATATATAACGTCAAGTAGAGGAGCTGCGTGTTACGTCAGACAGTGAAGCGGCGCACGAGACGAAATCCATAGAACGTGTGGAGCGCGTGTTTGTGTCTGCAGGTGAGGAAGCCCACGACTCCGCGTATAATAGTCGAAGTCTCATGCCGCGGGGTCATAATTTTTCCCCTGGCGAGATTCACCTATCGAGACATCCGAGACGGGGATATATACCTGCTGCGCATTTCATTCGCGTGAATCAGCTGGGGAGTTTCGTCCGAGTGACCCCTTGACGACTCTCGGTCCCGGAGGTCATCGACCTCCATGCATATCTGACGGTAGACGAGCCTCTTGCAGCGAGGTAATTGACTCGATGCTGAAGAACGGCTAATAAGAAAATAAAATCGCCGTGTAGCATTAAATAGCCTATTGTTGCGTCATCGACGAGCTTAACGCAACGTCTTTAACGATATCCTTGATGATTATCGAAAAAAAAAAATAAATACAAATAAAAACATATCAGTCCGAATTCCCCATCGAGTAGTCTTCAAATGATCACCATATTTTTCTTATCGAATCTATCAACGAGAAATAGATTTCCGAGACAGTAAAATATCATTTCAAATTCTGAAAAAACAAGAAAAGAAGATTTATAATTATCGAGAAAAAAGTAAAATAAAAATAAAAACATGTCAGTCAGTATTCTCCATCGAATACTTTTCAAATGAACACCATATTTTCCTGATCGAATCTATCAACGAGAAATAACTTTCTACCTGAAAAAAATAAACAAGAAGTAGTTTGATAATTATCGAGAAAAAATATGAAAATAAAAACATTTCAGTCCAAATTCTCCATCGAGTACTCTTCAAATTATCTTTGACGAGACAAAAAATGACGATTTCGGACTGAAAAGAAAGAAAAACTAGCGATGTGAAAAATGAGTGTTCGGTCGTGTAGATCGGCAATGTTTTCGCTCGACGTTTCATCTTCGCATTGAAACGTTGAAAGATTCGCTCGAAGAGTCGTTGGCCTCGTTCTCTGGACGCGTTCTCTAGGTCGCCGATGACTCGGCTCCATCGAGCACGTCTTCTCGGGGCATTTCGATGGCCACTCTCGCATTTCATTTTCTCATCTCTCGGTCTCTCCCTCCCGACTTCTATATTGTAACTGTGAAAGACTCCTCGGAGAAAATCCGTGCGCAAGCTCGTTAAAACTACGACACTGAAAAGACGATATCTTCTCGATGGCGAGGATGCGGAGGAAGAGGCGAAGCAGGTGGTGTGCGAGAAAAGCGTGAGCGACCCAGTGACACAGCAAACTTGTGCGGGGAAATCGCGCCTCTTCCATCCTCTCGTGGCATCGTAAAAGATGCCGCTGTAAAAAAATTACCCTGGAGAAACGACAAGTGCCCGAGTCTCGCTGCGACTTATTGTATAATTACAGAATGGAACCCGAGCGCTATAGGGGAGTTATTAAAATAATTGCCTAACAGCCAAGAGGGTTGTAAAGTTTCTGAAGAGCCGGTAATAAATTCTCCGCTCCATAAATAACGACAACAAAAAAAAATGTAATAAAAGGTGATAAATGTTTGAATTGCGAGTACCGATAATTATTATACGCCAAATACGATAGCTGTCGCGAGCCTCGCGAGACGGGGAATCCCCCGATTTATAGTGTGCACTATAAAGCCTCGGGGGAATCCCCGGAAAAAAATCTGATTTTTTTGCACTAAATACATCGACGGCTAATAATCAAAAAGACGTGAACCAAATATTTTAATAATGAAGTTGCGTCTTTTTTATTCTCAGCTGTCCTATATAATTTGCGAAATTAGTTTCTTTCCACTATACTGTGCACACCACTATGATAAACGAGAGAGTCCGTTCGCGCTCGTAGACGATGTAATTAATCGATTCGGTTCGTTCGCCGGAACACTGTAAACATACATTTACATTTTTCACGGATGAATATCCATGAATCTGGTAACGGAGTATAGGTAAAAGTAATATAGCGTCCACGGGCGAAAGTCATGATTTCTCCGCGTACACATGTATACACGTAGGCCTATGAAAAATATCTGTACATCTACACAAACGCGCCTTAGTTGCCGTCAGATTGGAAGAGAAAGAGGTTTAACGAAACGATGGAGAAAAAAAATAGGCAAAACAATATTTCTCGAGAGTACGCGCTCTTGCACGGCTGTTTAGAGATGTATGTAATCGGCGGCGAGTCGGGAAAGTGAGATATGGTCTCACTGCTGGCTTTTCACTATCCTTCATTTTTATTTATTTTTTTCTTACTTTTTTTTATATCCAGTTTCGCTTTATATTACCGGTAATGCTCGGTCGTTCAACGGGAAAATGTTTTGCATGAATGACTCTCGGGGAACTTCGATAGAAGCGACACTATAAACGTCTCGTCCTGTATCGTGAAAAATTATCGTCGCAGCCTCGCACTTGAATGGCTTACGATTAACATGTTATACTCGAATTCCTGTCTACGCCAGTCGTTCGCTTTGCATTTTCTTTTTTTTTTCGTTCTCCGGCGCCTTTTACATTTTCTCAGTGAGAGGCGAATTGCTCGGCAATGTGCCCTGTGCATGCGGCATATACGTAATAACGGCAACTGTTGTTTCGCACCAGTTGCAGAGTCGAGGCCGCGCAGAAAGATATATTTCGACCATAGGGGAAAGTGTTACGTGACCTCGGAGATTGCAAGAAAATAATTTGCCTGCGTTTAATCTCCATTTAACGGTTCGCTAAATGCACCTTTTTTTCTTCACCGGACATTCATGAGCTTGTGCCATGGATTGCTGGAAGATTAGATTTTTTTTTCTTTTGATTATCGCTATCTTGTTCTTGTCGATTATTTTTATAATTTTCTTTTTGTCTTCGCAGAAATGTATAGACTGGGTTTAGTGCTGTGGGTGGCCGCGGTAGCCGCTCAGGGCCCCTACGACTCTCTGGAATCGAGATCAGCTTATCCCGGAAAACCGACGAGTCTCAGCCCCCTCTACACTCCAGGACTCGGTGCAGCCTCCCACGCGTACCGGGATAACAGCTACGAGGACAACGCGGTCACTCCTACTCCTGCGCCGACTCCTATCTACAGAACTGTGAACAGTCCGCAGCAGGTCAGTCCTGATTGATCATTTTTCCCAGATTTTAAAAACCTATTTTTCTCAGGTTTTAAGAACTTATTTTTCTCGGATTTTACAAACCTATGTTTAATTTATTTTAAAAACCGATTTTTTATTTTTAAATATATTTTTTATTGCAGCTATATCGTAGCAAAACTGACGGCTTCCAGAATCAGCCCGCCGTGCGAGTAGGAGCCGGTCAACGAGGTGGTCCGCCTCTTCGCGGTGGACCAGGTGCTCGTTATCCCGAAAACTCTCCGGTACGTTGTTAATTCCATTTTATTATATTATTTTTTTCTTATAGTAATACACAAATGTGGTTGGAATGATAATTGAATCGTGTTCGATTTTCAGGAAGCCGAAGAATTGATCGAGGAGGAAAAGGACGAGCCCGATCGTCTGACCCTTCTTCTGCCGCAGAGCAAATTCGACTGCGTGAACAAGCAGACCGGATACTACGCCGACGAGGATCTCAACTGCGAAGTTTTCCACTACTGTCAGGACAATGCCAAGCACTCGTGGATCTGCCCCGAAGGATTCACCTTCCACCAGGTAAGTCGTATTACTCGTAAACCATCGATTTACTCTTTTCAATTCTTTATTTTTGTTTTTTCAATTTTTTTATTTTAGTCTTTTCTTCAATTTTTAATTTCTATTTTTTTCCGATAACTAACTGGATAATATTTTTCAGGTTCATCTGATCTGCATGCCACCGAGCGGCGACATAAGCTGCAAGAAGAGTTCCCAGTATCACTTCGTCAACGAGTACCTGTACAAGCCCTTGAACCAGGCCGAGGCTGAAAACAAGCCCAACGTCACCCTGCGATACAGCGAGAGATATTTCCCATCGGACATTTACACCGACGAGCGCGACGGTGGTGATTATCACGGAAGCCAGCAGCAGCAAGCCTCTCAGCGTCGTCCTCTTCCTCAGGTATAAAAAACACATCTCGGTATTATCGAAAACGATTCGAATGTTTTTTTTTTTTTAACAAAATGCTTTAATGAATTGATTTCATGATAATCAGCAGGTATTCCTTGGCCAGCAGTCGACCACGATAAATAGTTTGCCGAGCGCGGCACGTCCTCACCAGCCTCAGGGACTCCCCCAGTACCGTCTGCCGGTGAACCAGGTATTCCGCAGTCCGGAAGAGGTCAACATACCGCTGCAGCAGCGACGACCGCAGCTGCAGCAGCAGCAGCAACAGGCCCACATTCTCAGAAGGTTCCCTCAAGTACGACCTGACGAAGAGGAGTACGAATAAAAATGTGCTAAAAAACACATATTTAATGAGCGCTCATAGTTCCGTTACTCCGATCTCGGAACTGCGAGGTTCTCGGTATTAAAAAAGCGCAAAGGCTTCGGAGATGCATGGAAGCGGTGAAATAAATTGTAAATACAATGGTCGGTGATGAATGATCGATACGTGATAGTAACGATACGTCAATGTTTTACGAAACGAGATTGCCTCAGTAAGTATCACATTTTCTATCGGAAGAATGAGAAATTCAATGAAAAAAAACGAATCTTTGCCAATATTTTTTTTCTCTCTTGCTCGCTCGACCAATCGATTCGATTATATTATCTATTTTACACCCGAACTATACACTACTTTATTATTCTTACGAATAAGTGTACGTACGTTTTATTTATTATCGTCGATGGCAATATAATTGACGAAAAAAAATAAAAATTTATAACTACATTGAGCGAGGTTTCTCGTTGTTCTCGTCTTTACTCGATGTCCCGTTGTTTCGGCAATTGCGATGCGGAGAACGTTTGAGTTCCATTACGAAGCGAGCGCCTTCGGACAATTCTTCCATAGTCTTCTTTTCTTCGGGAATCACCGCGCACGTTTCTTCCTCTCGGTAGTCCGACCGAACATACAGCTTGTTCTCGTAGTAACAGAACGGTAGACTGTCGTAGCTGTGCAGACTCTTCGCGGAAGGCTCGGACACTCGGTCAGTGTACTCGTCAGGAGGAAAGTAATTTATCTCCGACGAAACGATGGGAACTTCGAGCTGCTCCTCCGTGCACTCTAGCTGAGGGATCTGCAATTCGTTTGTTCAATCAGTTCCGGTATAGCGAGCAATATTTTGAAATCATTTTAGATATATTTTCAATCTTTCAAATCTTGTGAAATATTTCTGAAATATATGAATATAATATTTTGAAATATTCCCTCAAAATATTCCAATGAAACGTTTCTCAAATGTTTCAAAAACGTGATTTATCTTTCAACACTTCTGAAACATACTGACAACATTTTTGAAATATTTTTCATTTCGAATTGGACTGGTGATGCAATCTTTGACTTTTCGCTAAAATGTTTAAAAATGATTTCAGAAACATTTCAGTAATATTTTCGTCCTGTGTGGGTTCTGCTGTTCCCGACACAAAGATTGTTATTTTTTTGTTCTTTTACTTCTGGCCTCAGTTGAATCGGTCTCCACTTCTTCCCATCTTTATCTATTATTTCCACAACTTGGAAGAAATCATCTTCCGCTATTTCGTCCTCGGTCAACGACCCAACCTTCGTCGACTCGATGAAGAGCTTCTGCAAAGCTTCGATTTGTTTCTGTCGTACGAAATATAATCGGAATTAGCTCTGGCGTAAATTCGATTATTATGTAAAAATCGTGTACTTCGAAACGCTGATGCAACGCGTGTTTTTCCGAACCGCATCGCATTCTCTCGTTGCAAAGAATATAAGAAGCGTCGGCCATATTCTGTAACTCGAGTTGGCGACGTTGGGAATGCATTTGTTCCGCATTTTTCTGCTCTACCGATTTCATTCTGTCGTCCACCCTTCCGCGTTCTCGCCTGCAAAAAGCATCGTAACCCAGTGAAGAAACAGCAAAGTCGCCTGATCTGTTACTCGTACATCTTAATTGACGAGTTTTTATTCTCTCTTATAGTCTCTCGGTACCTCATAATAGCGTTGAAATCGGCTACCATGCTGTCTCTCTGAGCTCTGATCGATTGCTCAAACTCGTCGTTCATAGAAACTACCACGCGCTCGATCTCTTCTCTCAATTTCTTCATCATTCCCAACGTTACTTCCATTCGTTCGCATACCACTGCTCTTTGAATTTCTTTGGTAGATTTCTTCGCCGCTTCGTCCAGTGCCGCCTGCTCGGCGGGACGAAACAGATTTATTTTTTCTACACTATTCAAGCGAGCAGATCTTATCGTCCCTGATGGACAAGCGCCATGAAAAGTAGCAATATTGGCGCGATATTTACGAAATGTGCGGCACATGTCGCAATTATTGCGCCAACTGCTCCTTTTCGTGCCGCTTGTCTGTCAGGGGTGTAACAGCCGAAGCAGCAATTTTTCAGATGTTACGAAAAAGTGGTCCGTTAACTTGTGACCGACAAAAACTTATCCGTAAGCTATCGCATCTTCCAAAGTCGACTTTCGGACGCGCGAACAACTTTTTCGTAACGTCCAAAAAATGGCCACTTGGGAGAGTAAATTTGGATATAAGCGGAAGCGAATCGACTTCGAGTCTCTTTGCGAAATCCGCGTTGAGAAGTTCGATGTGTTTCTCGTGCTCGCTCCTAAGCTTGCCGACAGCGAGTTCAATAGCTCGTCGTTTCTCCGCCTCGAACATCTTCCGATTTTCTATAAATTCATTCCTCAATTGTTGTCTAATCTTCTCTTCCGTTTCCGCCTCGTATCCCAGAATCGCAACGTTGCCGATTTCTGATACCGCAATAACATATCATTTGAAGGGTGTTCGATAGACAAACTCATTGGTCATTCATCAGAAGAACTGAGAAGAACGATGACGAAACCTAACCTAAAATTCCTTGGTGAGTGCAGGCTTTGATGCATTTATTCGTCAATGGGGGTTTGAGCGCGACTTTGCCGATCAGCTGATCGCTCGGCGATATCCAAAGCTCTTCCTGCGGTCCCTTCAACGGTGGAACAATTCCCAGAAGCTTTCGCGTTGTTTCATCGCTATAATCATTGAATATCTCAGCCAGGTGGGAGCCCAGATAAGATCGTATTTCCGTACGCATCGGTAAATCGTTGTTCCGAAGAAGTTGAAGCCTGCGACACTTGGGGTGCATCGGAACTGGCGGAAAAACATTAGATCCAATGTAATTGCCATACGGTTATAAAACACGCGTTTAAAGCTTTAAAAGGCGAAAAGCAGCTTACACATTATAAAGTTGCGGAGCAATCAATTTAATCGGGAATTACTGTTGAATTTTCGTCGCTAAATCGTACTCTCGATAAATTTCTAACGCCACACTCTCATAAACATTTATAATATTGATTGTTTCTCATCAAAAACAAAAAAAAATATTTCAGTGTCTATGGAAAAAATTAATTTTTTCATAGCGCAATGTTTTTTTTCCAGGAATCAAAAAATCTCCCGCCATCTAAGGCGCCACTCGTCAATTCTCTCCCCCCTCCAATCGACGCGTTAGATACATCGTCGCTGCCCGCTCCCCCCCGCAACTACGTAATCCGCGTGTTCACGGGTGTTTCCGCGTATATTCCGCGTATAGTAAACTGAACATTATTTTTCGGCTAACCGCCATAATTAATTGTACAAACTATAAATCTTCCGCGCTCTATTATTAGTCTTAGTCCTTTGGTTTACAGACTCGGAGAGCGTAGTTCGTTTGTTTATTTGAAGACTCGCAGGAGTCGTGCATGCTAAAAGAGCTCTCGCTCGCGGTCAATGGGACATCGAGAAACAGTGTTTGTTGGTGCAGCGACGAACTAACCCAACAAGCTTCGTTTACGATAAATATGGCTGCTGCAGCCGCCGCCGCGTTACTGGACGAGCTGATGGGAAGAAACAGGAATGTTCTTCCCAACGAGAAGCCCAAGGAGCTCAACTGGGAAGATCCCGAGGTACTTTCCCTTTCGAAGTCTTAAAAATAGCCAAAAAATGCTCTCCAAAATCTTTCCTTATCTCCGGACTCGCGATCTCCCGCCACTCCTGTCAACGATCGCATCGCTGGTTCGTATCTCACGGATTACTAACATGCGCGTCTCTCGATTTTGACTTTCAGTTCTGCAAGTTGTACCTCGTAAAATTTTGCCCTCACGATCTTTTCGTCAACACGAGAGCGGACCTCGGCGCATGTTCGCGGGTCCACGACGACGAGGCTCGCGACCTATTCGAAAAAGCTACTTACTCGTACAGGAAACAACAGTACGAGGATGAATTCATTCGGTTCTGTCAGAGCATGCTCAACGAGGTTGAGAGAAAAATTATCAAGGGAAAGCAGAGGCTGGCCCTGATAGGACGAACCGAAGCTGTGAGTATCGCAACGATTCTTGAAAAAAAGAATTTCAACCGAATATTCACACTTACATTTACTTCATAGGAATTATGATTATAGATTGCTGCGTTGCAATAACCCTCTTATTCAAATAATAGCAACGGCGAAAGAAAAGAAAAAAAATGATATTACACATAATATAAAATATTACAGTTATAAACAAAGAAACAAAAATATACAAATAAGTAAAATGCTATCTAGTGCATAAGGTATAATATAAACTAAATATTAAACAATCCGGCTGATATACTGAAAATGAATAATTTCAAGATGACTCTTGTGTTGTATATATGCTTGTATGTTGAGTCTTGATATTATTTCTCCCTCTTAGCCGACCTTGACGCCTGCACAAACTCAAAGAAACGAGGAACAGATTGCTCTGTTAACGGAAAAGATTAACAAGCTTGTGGAGGAGGCTGAACAGAGCGGAATACAGGGAAATGTAGAGCAGGCACAAGGTCTCATGCGACTGTGCGATCAACTCAAAGAGGAACGAGAGACCCTTAGAAAGTCCAACGACAACAGTCACTATAATCAGGTTTGTATAATTGCCAGAAAAAATTCTTATTTATCCATAGGGAAAATCTTACAGGCAGTTAATAAAACAAACTTTCTCAAAATTCAGACCGCCGAACTGGCAGCCGCACAAGAGAAGCAGATGGAGGTTTGCGACGTATGCGGCGCATTTCTTATAGTCGGCGACGCTCAGCAGCGCATAGACGACCATTTAATGGGCAAGCAGCATGTAGGATATGCCAGGCTGAAGAGTGCTTTACAAGAAATTATGGTGAGTTTCCAACGAAGAAATTTTTTTTTTTCGTATATACTTAAATACTTCAACGAGATTTTGTTTTATGATTTCAGAATAAAAGGGAACGAGCGAGAGACGAGAAGGAACAGAAGAGGGACGAGGACAGGAAGCAGCGAGCTCGGGCGAACGAGGAACTCGAGAGGAAGAGACGGGAAGGCGACAGGGACAGAGAACGGGATCGCGATAAAGACAAGCGACGTAGACGTCCGGACGAGGACAAGGGTCGTCACGATGGCATCGGACACAGGTGGATTATTGAAAAAAAAATTTCGATCATGGAGTTTTCAGCAATTTTTTTCTCCCATTATTGATGTTGAATTATTTTTTTATCGAGTAGAAATTTCGGCCACCGGAGTAGAAGTAAATCTCGCGAACGGCACGAACGCCACAGGGAAGAGGAGAATCACCGACGTCACAATCGAGACAAAGGTAAAGATTATATTTTCGTTTGAATTGTACGCAGGGAACAATCAAGGTTGCGACTGATACAAGATTTGTTATAACTCTTTCGTTTTTCCGTTAGGAAACCGCGACCATCGAAGCTCGAGCGGTCACAACCGTCGCCGCCACCGGTCAAGAAGTCGAAGTCACAAGTAAACTACTCTTGATTGGTTAGTGAGTGAGCAGTGAGCCAGGTATGCACTAAACGATAAACTTTTAACGTCACAATCTCTACTGTACAGGTACAATGTAAAAAAAAAATCCAAACCAGGTGAGTTAAGTTAGAACATGAAAATACCATTAATATGTGATAAACCTGATAAAATGTCTGTGATTTTATCGCTGACAAAAAAAAAACTCTTATGCGGTCCAAGCATTGAGGTCGGTCTTCGACGTTCATTCTCGTCATCATCTCCGTTATCGCCAATCATTCGCAATAACTCGTTTCGTCACGATAAATTACCCGTTTATATTTTTTAAAAAGTGCTCTATGACGTATATTCGCGATAAACAATAATTACGACTTATAAATCGACAACAAAAAATAAATAAAACCAAATGCGTCTTTGAGGTGGTTCACGCATGAGACTCATATTGAAAATTTTACATCCATCTTTTTATTTTATCAGGACTGTCTTCGATCTGTAAACTCAAAGTTATTCGTGAAAGTTATGAAAAATATTTTATCTTCTTTCGATGCGTTAATCACTTTAAGGACAATAGATGTAATAGCTTAGTTTTACGTACAGAGCAAGATGGGAGAAGGTATACCTATACTTGCTTTGATTCAGAATATGTAATGTGAAACTCCGTAACAGGTTTACAAACACGTCGATATCAAATCTGTGTTAAAAAACAAAACGAAACAGGAACAAAACAAAAAACAGTATCAACGACTGTGTGCATAGATTTTGTTTGTTTTTTATATATTTTTTTTCGTAAAGAAAAAAACGCATTAGTGGTGTAGTGGGAGGAAATCACAGTGCCTACTACCGTAGACCTGCCACGACAGTGCCCTGTGTGACTGTGACTATACAATCCTAGCTTCCGCCACGCATTTCTGAGGTATTTATATCGGAATGATAATACCAAACATGTGTCTTATTAATAGCGGTTTTTGCGAGGCTCTCAGCACAAAACGCGTCCAATAGCCGAGCCCACGACGAAGCATATATTTTTATTGTTATTATTATTATTATTATTATTGTTTTCTCTTAAAATGTATCTTATCTATCTTCTATCCTGGCTTTCATGTTTCACCATTTAAGATGTCCGATGAAACGTTCTGAATCGAAAAAAAATCGACAGTGACGCGTTTCATATTCTTCTTTCTATTTCTCCATCTCTTTATCTCTCACTCTTTCATTATCACAAAATTTTCGCGATCCTCAACCGAGAGCATAAAATCATCTCAGTGTCCTCAGAGATAATCGATAAATATGTTTTTTCAGACGATGCGTTTCCATTCGGACGCAAATGTTATTTTAATTGTTAAGCATTACGAGCGACATGATCGTTGATCGCAGTATCGACGATCTTTCTAAAAAACAAAAAACGCATAGGAGTGCCACAAAAAGTAACTCGCAATATCGGCATATTCCAACTTTGAAATGTTGATTGTCTATTTTCAGAGTGAGAAGAAGCCGAGGACCGTAACTAGCGCGGTAGAGCACACGAGCACCCTGCTTAATGTATTGTTAAGGTAAAGATTTTGCATAATCTTTGAATGAAAAAGAAACAATTAATAATACAGATGACGAATTCGAGCGTGAATTTTCTACTATCTCGGACTAGTGGAACAAAGGGGGAGAAAAATTATTATTTTTATCGATTCATATTGATTCTTAAAATCCAAAAAAATTGCCGAATTAAATTCTATTGTCCACCGGTTGTGGTCGTTGCTCGAAGAGCGTATCGATAAAAAAAAATCAGCCATCAAAGTTTCTCAAGGTTTAATGTTTACTTCTTACCGTGAGTCTGGGTTCTTTTCTATCCACATCGAATGCAATTGTTACTTTAGACTGTCTAAGCGTAACGAACGATTTGACGTGGTAAATTGTCCATTGGTCGAATTGTAACATTACACGTAATTGAATTGTTATTTCTAATGAATAAAAAGGAGTCGAAAATGCACAGTGACGTGGCGAAGCTTCGTTTCATTCGGGTCAATAGAAATATGAATAAAAAATAATAAAATAAAAAACCTTACATATGAAGTATATCTATGATATATTGAAAAAATAAATATATACATACATTATAATTAACATTAATAATACATTGCGTAATCGTGCGTAGTTTACATGCAGCCTTGGATTCTTAATACTGAGAGACATTGCCGTTGAAACTCTCTACGCAATGCGCTATTTGAGACCAATGTTTCTAGTTATCTGCAACAGAAGCAAAAGAAAAACCGCATTTAGTAAAAATAAATTGAAGAAATAAAATAAAAATCCTTTATTTTCATAAGAAAAATCGATGACCCGAAAAAGTCCGCGGATATAAAAATTACCTGTTCGTAAACGGTCCAGGCCATAGTGGTCATGAGTGTCCTTCTAAGCATGCGCGGTACGATTCCTTTGAAATATCCCAAAGGTCCATACTTGTTGTACACAAAGATAAATGCGTTGTAAGCGCTTTTAAATTCGCTCGGATAAAGTTGCATCTTCGTCTTGACGACATCGGCGGGATGAGTTATTGCCGAGGCGAGCACTCCGGCTGTTATCCCACAGACGAAGTGAATTGGAACTGATTTGTTCGGAGAGTCGAGGTCTGCGGAGTTCAACGTCGAATTTGTTACGAGACTATTTGCGGTGGACGCACGAGACTAGATTTTTTAATAAAAAAAAAATTCGAACTCACTAGGAGATGTGACGTCCTTGAGCTGTGTGTAGAACATGAGATAAAGACCGCTATACGGGGCGTCTCTCAACAGGGTCGGTCCCAATCCACTGGAAAGTCCCCTGACTCCCTCATATTTGTATATCAGCCGCAGTGCTTCGCTCATATTGTTGTACTTGTACACGCCGCTCTATAAATAGAATCGTGGAATTATTTTCCAAGCTCCGAGGGGTCCGGATTATCGGAGCAGCATTGAAAATTAAATCGCGCCTGCAACACTCGTGAATTAATTTGACGATAATAATTTGTACATTTTGTTTCTTTTTTTTTGTTTTTTTTTTTAGATTTTTTTTCTTTATACCTCGAATCGCGTCTTGACGACGGTAATCGGTATGAGAAGTCCTCCGGCCATGGTCCGAGCTGCTATACCGAGAGTAACAGCCTGAAGGGGCGACAGAGGTTCCTCGAGACAAAAGGAGTGCTTCAGCCAGTGGAGCGTCGAAAAGTATAGTCCGACTCCCGGTATGACGCGAGTTATCGACTGTGAGATAAGATCAATTGTTTATTCTCTCGATCGTACGAGTCCGATCAACTTTCGATATTGCATTCCGAGTTTATTTACCGGTGTCATGCCCCTCCATAGTCCGAAGATATTGTCCTTCTGCACGATGTGAAAGAGGGTTCTCAGCATTCCATTTCTCTGGGTACTGAAAGGTAAATGAAAATCGATAAAGTACACTGTAAATATAACTTGTTCATTTAATTTGTGGGAACTAAAAATTAGCTTACATTACATACATTAATTGAACATTAATGTATTTTTTTTTGTACACAAAAATACCAGATATTAAAAATCACAAATCTTTTGCTTGAAGTTTACAAAAAGTTTCATTAAAAATAAAAATTTTACTGTAAATTTACAACGAACATATGTTTAAAATCGCAGAAACACTTTATGTAAAAAAGCTTCCAATACCGTACATTAATTTCTAAAAAAAAAATTTACAGTGTACCTGTTTCTCGATCGATAAAAAAATCGTTGCATTGTCATCGAAGTTTTATTAATGTTTACCTGATCTGGGCATTGACGGTGCTCTGGAGGCGCGTCTTTACGAGATCCAGGGGTTGAAACAGAATCGTTGAGAACGTACCGGAGAACGATCCGGCGAGGAATGATTTTAAGACGGGATACTGCAAATAAAAAACAATAACGTTTAACACTAACGCTGATTGATTGGGAATAAATGTAAGGAGTTCATGGTGTTATCAATTGAGCAACGAGACTTTTCCACTGGGCTCTTATCGAGGCCCATTACGGAGTCATGCTTCGATTTGCAATACATCGCACGAGTTCACTCACGTGAGTTCGAGTAATATCTCATGCTAACGGAGAGGTCATCGCAGTTGTTAATGGACTTGAGAAAATATTCCGGAGGGTTATCGTAACGGGGCTCTATTATATCTTCCAAGTCACGCGATGTCTCGGGAAATTATGTTAGAGGCTTGAAAAAAACGAAAAAAAACAGGCCGTTATCGTATGGGGAAAAAAACTGTTTTTCAGGTCAAGGGATCGTATTATTTTTCTTAGAAGAGATACTCTTTTAAATATAATCTCGAGACTATAAACGTCCGGACCCCTGGGAGTCGAATTTTTTTAATGATAGAGGGAACGAGACTCGTATCTTTAAAAATTAAAAAATTAAAAAATAGTCTCATAACGAGAGATATGATGTTTAATATTGAACAGGGGACAAATAAGTTTTGCAACAACCCCCTGCCGAGTATTGAGCAATATATTGATAGCTTGAATTTATGACGCGCGTGATGAACGTTAAAGACGTTCTCTATTGTTATTGGGATTGACAAATAGATGAAAATACGTAACAGCGTCGAGATATAGTCTAGGAAACGATGAGCTGGAAAATTTATGGTCCGTCATATCAACGATGTTGACATTAAATCGCGTATAAACTATTTCTCACCCCCCCGCGAATTTTCGAGCGATTTATCGATGACTTCTTAACTCTGCGAAGCTCACGCATGAAAAAATAAATAATGATGTATAGTCTGTACAGTTATTGCATCAAATAGTTTGAACAAACAATTTGAAGAAAAAGTTAAATTGCCTCAGTGCAGAATATCATGTCGTAAGCAAGCATAATTTTTTATATTATTTTTGAAAACAACTATTGACTGCCTGAATTTAAAATAAAGTAGGGAAATTGACAAATAAATTTACTTCAAGTGTCCTTTAGAGATTGAAAAGTATTTATCGATAACTATGAAAATCACTCATGGACAAAAAACTATATAGTCTGTACAGCAATTGAATCAAATAATCGATTTGAATAAAAACTAAAATTGCTTGAATGCAGAATATCGTTTCATATGCGAGCATAATTTTTTGTAGGAATGTAAAAGAAAATTGTTTGCAGGTAATCAATGAACAATTCAAGAGTACAACATTTCAAAAACAATTACCAAAATACGAATTTACAATAAAATAAGATACAAAAAAAATGTACTCCGACAGTCCTTTCAAGTTTCAAATGTAATGAGTAGATTGTGGAAAATATTGACAAAAAATTTACTTCCACTGTGCAATCAAGATTCAAAAGTAATTCATAGATTCGGAAGATTATTGATAAAATTTATCATCTATGCGATACTTACAGCTGTAAATGTATCCATGACAGCGAAAATGCAAGCAGATATAAGAACAAACAGTCCCAGGTGTTTTGTGTAAAAAAAAATTGAAAATAGGCAGAGAGCACAAGAGAAGACTTGTCACCGTAGCCGATAGAGAAGTGAGGACTGTTTAAGCGTGCAGATTACTTACATCCTCGCTTATCTGAGTTTCTTCGCCGTCGGGGTCAACCAAACGACCCTGCATGTCAGAACATATTTGAGTAAGGGTCTTGGGTGGGGGAATATCGAGACGAAACGTGATTAAAACGTGACTTTAACAAAGCGTGATTTTATTCATCGCTGTCTCTGATAGCTCAGGTCTGATGCCTCCGCCACCCTCTTAACGCAACTTTCTTTATCATCCGGCCCATTCAGGAACTTTCACAGGTCGATACTCGTTTCCTGAATGATAAAAAACAAAACTTCTTGAATATAATGAATTCAATGATTTATTAAATTTTAAGGCTTACACAGATTACCATGTTGACAAAATAGCGACGAGTATATATAGATATTTGCAATGAGCTACGTTAACAGCGACTAGTTATACTTTATTTTACTTCGCAAGCAAATATCTAGCTGTGTATTTCAATAATACACTAACTCATTATTTGATTCAAAAATGAGGAAAATTTTCAAAACAATTATATTTCATTGAGGACTCGAGATCCGGGTTACGAAGAAAAATGGTTTGTCACCGTAATCGTAGTCCGAACTAACGGAAGTTATGTAACAAATGGTTCTGCTGATAAGGTCGACATGAATTGCGTTCGACGTGAAAGAATGGTAATAATCCACTGATCGAAATAGGTGAAACGAGCATCGCCGTAAATTATTAACTGATACTATCGATCGACAATTTTCATTGTCGGCTCTATGTTATTATTATTGTCTCTTGATGGAACGCACGATGAGCGTTGCATCGAGATAAGTATTTTTCCGATATTGTTTGCTCGTCGTCCGGACTGTGGAGTCGCATGTTTCTATCGTCTTATCGACGCTGTATCATTGCGCAATTACTGTTTTTAATTGAACGGCAAACAATCGACGATAGTATCGGTGACATTGTCAATAACCGACTGACCAACAGACGTTCAGCTGTCAATCGTTACTTCTGTCCGCAGCTTCGTGTGGGAATTCGCAAGGTGCGCTTGCGCCGCGCGCAGTTTACCGGATGTGACGCGCATGCGTGGAGCTTCAGTTTTAGGACGATAGTTGGCGCGGCAGCGGACATAACTACTTCCGTACCCGCTAGCTCGTTCATTCTCGGCCATTTTCCTCGCAACTGTAGGAGAGAACGGTCGTTACTATCTTCCGAGTAAGACGTAAGTTGGATTTACAATATTTCTTACGAAACTTTGAAACTATTCGAATTGTCTCAAATCATTCGGAGCATGCCCTATCTTTCGCGGGATAATCGGGAGTGGATATCAATGGATTTGCACGCGATTTCGAAGGTTTTTCATGCGCTTGACCAAACGTGCTCGGCTTCCGCCACGTGTTGAGGATCTTTGTTCGAGATACTTTTTCGGTTTGTGTACGTCGTATCGTATACTTCCTCGCTGTTCAATTTGTGTAAAAAAAATGTCAACGCGATAATCGGTGCTCAAGGTAAAGCAATTCTTTCCGAATTACATGCGACTAAAATCGCTCGAAGAAAGCTCGGTCAGAGTGGACCATGCGGTCAGGCTTTCAGCCATTTTGTTTCTTTTGTAAAGACAATAACTGCTTATCTAATAACCCGTTAATATTTTTCGTTTGAGGCATTGTTCGTTTTTGTCTGTCGTATTGTCAGTTTTCTCGATGTTCAGTTTGTCTCCAAACGTTAGCGCGATGATCTGTGCTCGAAGTAAAGCAATTCTTTTCCGAATTATACGCGCCTAAAATCGCTCCAAGAAAGTTCGGTAAGCTTAGACCATGCGGTCCGGCTTTCAGCCATTTTGCGTTATTTGTAACTTAATAATAACGGTTTTTCTAACTATGCCGTATGTAGGGAACTCAAAGTCGAACTTTTATCAGGTCTCATAGATGGTATTGTAAAAAAAAATCGAGGTTTATAGAAATGCAAAATATATTTCACATTGTCCAAACTTCCGTTAATTTCTGTTGTAGTTTTAAATTCATGGACAAGGACAGCGTGTAGCAAAAAATTCTTTTGTTGGATTACTTATTCATCATCCTTATTTGAATGTTGCAGGTAACGATCTACCAAGATGGTTAACGGTAGAATCCCGTCGGTCTTCTCCAAGACCTATGTAACGCCGAGGAGACCTTACGAGAAGGCTCGTCTTGACCAGGAGTTGAAAATCATCGGAGAGTACGGTCTCCGTAACAAGCGTGAGGTCTGGAGAGTCAAGTACACGCTCGCCAAGATCCGTAAGGCTGCCCGAGAGCTGCTTACCCTTGAAGAGAAAGACCCCAAGCGTCTTTTCGAAGGTGCGCACAATATAATTTTTAAAAAATTTGTATTAAATTTCTATTTATTTATTTTCGTTTTACTGAAAACTACGCAAAGTGATGATTCATTAAATATGTTCTGACACCTCTTGTTTGAATTTACATTGAACGGAAAAATTGATCTGAAAATGCTTTAAAAAAATCTCAACTTTGTTGAGGCTCTTGGTCAGATAAAAAATAATAATTGTTACATTTTTTTTTACAGGAAACGCATTGCTGCGTCGTTTGGTGAGGATCGGAGTTCTGGACGAGGGACGCATGAAGCTCGATTACGTGCTCGGCCTCAAGATCGAGGATTTCCTGGAGAGGCGTCTGCAGACTCAGGTCTTCAAGCTTGGATTAGCCAAGTCGATCCATCACGCGCGTGTTCTCATTCGCCAGAGACACATTCGGTTAGTCCCATTGCTACGATTGACGGCGATTACTTAGAAAATACACAAATATGTTGCGCCTTAAAAATTGGGCAAGAAACGTTCGATACTTTACGAATGATTTCTAATCTTTGAGGCAATATTAAATACCTGGATTAATCAATGAAGGAGGCAAATTATCCTCCTTTTATTTCATGGCCAGGAAACATTTTTTCATCGAACACGTAAAAAATCGTATAAACAAAAAAAAAAAAAATTGTAAAATGACGAGGAAAATTCTCGAAGCGTCAGAATATTTGGTAGGAAATCGTATATTTCACGATATGAATATTTGCTTCTTCAGATACGAGGGAGAGCGCTGACATCGCAACGGGAAATGAATCTCTGTTAATGTCTCGATGACTCTCGTAATGGCCACTGTAACGCTTCGGTTTCGACCGTCGTTTCACGCCACGAAAACAAACAAAAAGTGCGATTCATCCCGTGGACGAGTCTCCGGCTCGGGGCCGAATTTCTCGTATAAAGACCACTTGATCGTCGAGCCAATCACAGCTCGACGTTCAACGTCTCCTTGTCGATCGAAACCTCGATCTAAAAAAAAATCATATCGGTACGAAGATCTCAATTTTGCCAAATAGCGCGCAAAATAATTTTCAAACGAAATGAAAAAAAAAACTGCTCGTCAAACAACACAAAAGTTTACCCGACATAACGAACGCAATTTTTACCATTCTCTTTTTTTACAGCGTCCGCAAGCAGGTCGTGAACATTCCGTCGTTCATCGTCCGTCTGGATTCGCAGAAGCACATCGACTTCTCGACGAGATCGCCGTTCGGCAGCGGCCGCGCTGGTCGCGTCAAGAGGAAGAACATGCGCAAGGGCACGAGTGGAGCTGCCGCGGAAGAGGAAGAAGATTAAGCTGTAACTACCTTTTCTTCTCCGATTCCAAAATCCAAAACAAAACCACAAAAAAAGGAAAAATAAAATGAAAATACCACCGAGGTGGTAAATCTAAAAAAACGCATCGATTCTTCCTAAGGAACAAAGTATCGACGTCCATTCTCAAAACTCCCAATTTTAGCTTGCACCATTTTTTTTTCCTCAATCGAATAGCATCGACCTTTGCAGTGCGAAGTACAACAGCTCAGCATGCGAGTTGTTCTTTTTCATCTCCTCCCTTCATCTCACGTTCCCTCTTATAGCAAACGACGGATAAGATTTTTTTTCTTTCTCAAAAGATTATACGTAACAGTTGTAGTTTAGTTTCCGCTCGTTACGTCGAACGTGCCCGTTGCAGTTGTAGTTTCGTCTGTGTGTGTATGTAGGTGCACATGAAATGATCCCAGGTACGTCGGAGAAACTCGACGCTCGGGACGTTGGCTGGATCTTCCAGTTTCAACGACGACCGTTAGAGAGGATCAAGGAAGATTCTTCGGGCAGAGAGAGAAAGAGAAAGGTGCAGGACGGCCAGATAAGGCGGTACAGCTGCCGTGAATGGCGTACGGGTTCTCCGCAGGATACACTTCCGGTAAGTGATAGCCGGACTATTCTCGCTATACGTGCGCGACGCAATCTCCGATTGTTCGCTCCATGGAGCTCGAACTTTGGAGAAACTACGTTATCGGCCGTTCGGAACGAACATTTTTTTTTTCTACATTTGACGTCAAACTGCGCGACCCAAATTTGAGCGTACCTGCAGTAAGATAAGCTTCAATGGAGAAATTATCGGCTGGACGAGTCGTCGATAAAATTTGTGAAGCTGAATTATTTTCGTTGGCCACGCTCGAGAGGCTGGCGCGGACACATCGAGCTCTGTACCACATGCACCTTTATTGGCTTTTTTTTTAAGTTTTTTTTTTTTCTTTTTTTTTCTTCGCTCGAGTGTGGAAGCGGAACGGACAGAGAACCCGTTACACAGGTAGTACGTGCAAACCGTGGCTCGGGTTCGAAGCGCGGTTCGACCTCTCGCTCTTTTGCTCGAGCGCCGAGAGGTAACGGTATCGAGAGTGTACGAAAAATTCAATTGCCCGCAGCCACTACGGATTTTCACTATCCAAATTGCAAATGTTAGCTTTGACTCGTGGCCGAGTGTTGCTCGACGATTTTTCTGCCTTCAATATTCCATATGCTGCCTCCCACTCAGTATCCCCTTTTATTATTATTATTATATTTTGTCAATTTTCCGAGGGCGAAATTGGTGAAGTGGGAATATCGACCTTCGCACATCAAAGGGACGTGCTCCGCCGATTCGTGAACGACCTTTCTTTCACATCCGGAACTTTCCGTTATCCCTCTTTGCGGTTCCATGGAAAAAATTCGTTCGAGTAAAATCATTACGTTTGTATAGCACGGCTAAAATATGACAATGATGCATCTTTAAGGCACTAGCATAAGGCTAGTGCCTTAATAAACTTCATGACACTAGTACAACGTGTCATGAAGTTTGTTCTTTTTTTAAATTGAAATATATCAATTAACAACGGGCTTATTGTTAACAGATAAACAATAAGCCCATTTCAGCCATCACAGTAAACTGAAAAAACCGAAATTGTCTATTTAGGGACGCAATAAACGATTGAATGATCGGAATATGACGTTCATTTATATGTTAACAACAAACGATTAAGGTCGTTTTTTTCGTCGAAAAACGAACTTTTTTCCACCGTGTCAACATTTTCCCAATTTTCAAACTTTAAAAAGCATCCGATCATTCCATAATTTTATTGCTTTTCTAAAGGTACACATTTTTGGTAAACATCCAAATCGCGGTTCCAATCAGCAGTTTCTTCTTCGATTATTGATTCATCATTCGGATAATTTTCAACCGTCTTATAGATGACTGATTCGTCAGGGAAAGTTAGGCATTTTTTTATAGTGGTTTTCGTGTTGTTTTTAGTAGTCACAGTTTAAATATCGTTCGGGGCTCCAATTAGCAGTTTGTTCCTCGATGCAGCAAACAGGAGCTCATTCACTCGTACGAAGTTGTGCAATGTTGGTCAAGTAGTCTGGAACCACGAGTATCGATTGGCGAGTTCCCATTCAAAGGGAAGTGCCTCGTTTACATTTCGAAGCTTTTTTCGATTGGTCGTGCCCGATATATGCCTTGTATACGCGCATGTACGGCTGTCGATTTTTTCCCCCGAATCATTCCTGAATAGTGTTCGCGCGAAGAGGCGCCCCGACAGAAAGGGAAAGTAGTGTACAGAGAGGAGTTCTCTGACCGCCGGTCGGTGCGCTTGAACGAGAGGCACCGAATAGGGAATCTCGTTTACGGTTGACCGCTCGGTCGGCCCTATTTGCATCCGAGCACGTATGAGCTATAGCACATTTGTGTTTACAAATCCGAAGGCGTATTATGTGGCTGGTTTTGCGGAAGGGGGAAGGAGGCGGGCGGAATAGGGCGACCCGTCCTCGAGAAGGTCGTTCCATCGTCGGCTACCGTAGTCCGCCACTTCCGCATCCATATTTTCCACTTCCATTCGACCAAGCTATACGGAATATCCCTTGTTGACACGAACCTCAACATGGACAAAGTGTCATGCATTAAAGATGAGAACTGTGTGAGCGTCGGAAGGAAACGGCGGACGGAGAAGCGAAGAAGAACACTTGACCAACTTCGAATGCCTTCAGGGAGGGAGAAAAACCCGTCCTAGCGAGCAAGAGTTGACTCTGCGCCGAGCGTCTTGCGGACGGATAAAAAGGGGGAATAATGGTAAGGGAGGGAGACGAGAGCTACGCTCTCGCGAGGAAGAAAGCTGTGCAAGATATCGCGGAGGAGCATGAAACTCGGATCGAAGTGTTGAGGCAAACAAAAAGTGATGATAGAAAAAAATTATCGAACTACGCGACGAAGCATTGATGAAGTACGTAAGCTTCTTATACAAATTCGTCGTATTTGACGATCTCGTTTACGGAGAGGAAGTAAAATTATTTTCCCAAAATTGGTAATGAAAACTTTAATGATTTTTTTTTATTACGCCGACCGTTTAAGTTCGATAACAAATTATTATATGAGCGTGTATTGATACTCGTTTTATTTAGAAATTTGCTTTTTACAGAAAATTATCAGCGTTTTTATGAAGAAAATAAATGACCCATTTCGTCACCGACCGAGCCGGGCTTGGTCGGCAAGTCACGTCGCCTCGATATGGATTCAGCGTGCATAGAAGCTCAGCGAGGATAGATGCGGCAGGAGATATTCGACAGCGGAGTTCGAAGTTTTCACGACTTCGGGAGTTGCAGAAACGCACGGTCAAGCGATTAATCGTACATCGAGTGGGGCCGTAAGGTATGAACGTGACCGTTCCCTGTGATTCGGTGCTTCCGACCGCTCGCGCTCTTTTTCCGCTGCCGCATACACTCGGCATCGATTCCCCCTTACCTCCGAGCTACACCTCTGTTAATGGCAGTTTACGTTGAAAACCATCGTTGAAACTCAGCATCAGCCGGGTCTCTGCGGCTACGGAGGAGACGAGAGTTTAGATTGTTTAGAAAGTCCGAGTGGCGCGGCCCGGTATTAGACGGTATACACATCGACGGAGAAACCGTGCGGTGGGGAAGCAGTTTCTGCTGCCCCGGCAATCGGCTGCTCCGAGCGTTTAAAACCGCGGACACAGAGGCGCCTTCGCTTGTCTTGGTATTTCCTCGACTGGTGTTTACGTGCCCTCGGCATTTCTTCGTGGAGAGGGTGCGGCAACGGACCGGCACACAAGAGATCGGTTACACACTCGCGTGCGTACGCCGCATACGTAAATACGTACACATAAATCCATAAAAGCGTCCGCTCGGTGAAATCGACCGACGAGAGACGGACGATGAATAAACTCTACGCGTCGGGCCGGTCACCTTCACCGGAGGCGAATCACTCGTACTGTGCTCGATCAGGTAGTTAAACCCCAGCCCGCAACCCGGCGTACGTATTTACGAGAGGTCTGCGAGCGAGCTCGTACAGCGAATACTTACGAGTTAGGCTCCTGTGCATGTGGCCTGAGTGAGCGAAAGCTAATGAGATGGTGCAGAATTTTGCATCGGATTCTGAGCTGACGTTTCGTTTCTCGTATTCAGTCAAATTTTACTGTAAAAATTGGACCGATGAGTGATTAACGTCCACTGTTTTTTTGAGTATCGATGGTTCGCGATTAACGGCTTTTGGTCAATTTATTAGAAAAACAGTTTTTTATTATCTCATGCAGGAAGGCTGCAATTTTCATTCGACTATTTACGTAAACTGTAGTTTACGTAAATAGTCGTTATTGATGTTTTGATCCTATAACGTTATTAAATCAACAGCATTAATATTCTGACCAGTTCGGACATTTGATTGCCTGTTGATTTAATCAATCCTCCGCCCCCATTATTATTATTTATTTATTTATCGGACGAGTCTCCATTTAAAATTTTTACAGTTCAGATAATTACACAAAGTCGAACCAAAATATAGGACGTGTAAACATAATAATAATAACATCGTGATACATTTTTTAAGAATGCAAGAATAATAATTATTATTGATAATAATATTATCGTTATGCCGAGGATGACAACCACAGAACGCATCCGACATTAGCCTCCGAATTGTCCGCGAGTCGCCGAGTCGCTTGGAGGGTCGTCGACTCGATAACCGCGGCTCACTCGGCTCGTAATACAAAGCGGCGAGTGAGCCACATCCTCGTGAAACTGTCTCCTCGTAAGACGCACATTCGAGGACGAAGCGAAGGAGAACTACGTCGAAGACTTCGGTGCGGGAACGGTTCAGCTCGCGTTCTCCTCGCCATGACAATATCTCGCCACTTCTCTCCGTGTGCCATAAACGTTACGCAATTCTCGAGGAGAAAGAGCGAGCGCGGCTTGATCCTTTCGCTGTTTCTCTCGTAGTTAGATTACATAATAAACAAGACTGGTGCACGCTACGGTGGAAGCTTGTATTATTATAGTAAGAGTTTGTACCCCGTATATATACGTATGTACAAGCCGCGTTGGACGTTTACGCGGATTATGGCCCACGTTGGCGCACCAGCTCTCGTGAGCGTCTCGCCTGTAACCAACGATCCTGAACTAACGGTAATGACCATCGGTTATGGTGTAGCGCAAGCCGAAGCGTCCGAGTTTGCGGCGAGGCACTGTGTGTGAGCTCTTCCCTCCTCCTCTCGCCCCCCCCCCCCTCCCATCCACCTCTCCCCTCGCCGAAACGATTCTGTTCGCTCGAATCCATAGATGCATTCGCTTCGTGCTCTCCGATGTAGTTTCGACCATACGCGAGGTCTATAAATATTCGACGGACATTATTTGAAGAAAAATCCGAGATTTCTCGAACCATTTGCAGGTATATGGAATTTTGTATGCTTCACTGTAATTGCCGATAAAATCGTTAATGGTGGGATGAGAAATAGGAGTCAAGAAAATTGGAGAAGGATTACGGAATGAACGATAAAACGGTTCTGTGAGTTCGGATACATAGATGGGTTTGCTTCGTACTCTCCCATGTAGGTTCCGAAATAGGCGAGGACTATAATTAATTAAAGAGTTTTTATAATTAAAAGTCATAATAATTTAAAGAAAAATCCGAGATTTCTCTGAGCATTTACAGGTGTATGGGATTTTTAATACTTCACTATAATTTCCGATACATCGTTAAGAGCGGAATGAGAAATAGAAGACAAAAAAATTGCAGAATGATTACGGAATGAACGATAAAACGATTCTGTGAGTTCGGATACATAGATGCGTTTGCTTCGTATTCTTCGATGTAGTTTCAGCAATACGCGAGGACTATAACTAATTAAAGAATTTATATAATCACGAATAATAATAATTTAATGAAAAATAATATATATAATTTAAAGTAAGAATCATAATTTAAAGACGAGTCCGAGATTCCTCGGAGCGTTTGCAGGTGTATGAAATTTTTAATACTTTACTGTAATTTCCGATAAAATCGTTAAGAGAGGAATGAAAAATGGAAGACAACAAAATTGCAGAAAGATTAAGGAAAGACTCTGAGAATGCAAGCTGTTATAGTTTAACGATAAAACGATAAGGTACCGGAGGAAGAACGAGCGTGTTGCAGCGAGGAATCCGGTACGCCTTGGAACCGAGATATTATTCTCGTCCGATGGCATTCCTAGGATCTTTCCGAGACTCGACTCACGAACCGGCAGAAAGTACTGTAGCGGGCAATATCAACGAAAGGGTCTTCGCGTTTGTTGCGATGTGTACTCTTGTTACGGATCTTTTTTTTCTTCGTTCGTTCGGTAGTCGAGCAACGAAGCTGCGGTCTGCAAGATAATAACTACAAGTCTTTTGCCACCGTAAAATTTTTTTTAACGTACAATAGAGAAATCGTTGACTTGCTGTATAAAAATGAGCTCAAATCTTTATGTGGGACCGAAAATTCGCCCTTTTGTAGTTTTAAAAAAATTCGGAAGAATTTTATTTTAAAAAACACGTATTCGTCGTATTCAATATGACGACTGTCGCACGTTTCCGTCACGGTAATGAATTATGCAGTAAAACGTTATTAATTTTGTAAAAAGAAAACGTGAAAAGTTTTTACAAAAAGCGAAAGTAGACGTTGGCGAAAGAGACTCAGACGGTTTTTAAATCGTATGCTAATTCGTCCAGCTTCATACGCCAGTCCCGCAACCACCAGGGACCAAAGTTTATTATTGTATTCCACGTATACACGGGTATTGTCGGTATAACTGTAGATCGTGTTTCCGTGAGTCCTCGTAAAATTCGACGCTCCGAGGAGCGCGGAAAAGATTGTTTCGAACGTCGTACCTCGAGCTTTACGACCGACGAGGAGCCCTCCGAACCCGAACCGTGGTTTCCGCAGCACTTTTCTACTCTCCAATTTCGTTCGGATAACAAGATCGAAATTAAGGTCGGAAACCCGAGGTTGGTTCTCTCACGGTTTCCCATATCTGCCTTTCGGTAAATTCGATCGCGGATTCACCGAAGCAACGTAAAAAATATTTTTTTACTTAATTATTAATTATTACTATTAACTTTGAGATTGAAATTGACATTGATAATTATTTATTATATTAATTAGTTATTTAGGAATATAAATTAATATTATATATTATAATACTAATATTATTTTAATAATAATATTAATTAGTTATTTAGGAAATGCACTACACCGAAGAAATTTTACTACTGTCGAGTGAACCGAGACACAAAACGGTTTGAATCGCTGAGCCGGAGAGCGAGCGGCAAGGAGGGCTGTGCGAGAGGAGGAAACGAGAGAAGCGCGAGAAGAAAAGGCCCCGGAATCTTTGGAAGCCGGAGCTCCTTGATGCTCTTACACGTCCTATGGGGCAGCTGGCACGGGATTGTGCAGATAGAGGGGGAGCGGGACATCAGCGTGAGAGGACTTTCGTTTCACGTACACAGGGATGAAACGCCGAGCGGCGGTGACGCAAGTGTAGCGGATCGTAAAAGCTCCCTTACAGTTCTCAACACCGCCTACGGTACAATCGTGAAAGCAACATGGAATAAGAGGCTGTGCACTGCTTCCTCCACGACGTGCACGGCGAACAGGGGTTGACGGGGGGAACATCGACGAGCCGTGTGCTCAGAACGTGGCGAAGCTTGTACTTAGGCTGTGCGCGATGCCGCCGAGACGAGGAGTAAATCCGCGAGAAAGAAGAAATCGATGAACTTCCGAGGCAGTACTATTCGGCTCGCGCTGATCCCTCGTATCTTCTCGCCGGCATCCTCGGGGACCTCGATGCGAGAAAGATCGACGAGCTTTTTTCTTCCTCTTTTCTCTTTCTAGAGAATTTTCTTTTTTTTGCCTTTAAAAAATCCGGGACCAAAATAACTTGCATTTTCTATATGTACACAGTAAAAAAAAATCATTGATTCAAGTAAAATTTACTTGCGGGCTGCCAATGAACAAAAAATCTTGTTTCAATTCTACTTTCAATTCGTTTAATTTTATACCGGATTAAAACGATAACATATCACCTTGCCAGTTTTGTCGTCATTGTTTCAATACCGTATGGAATTGTAAGAATTACAAATCGAATTGAAACAAAATTTTTTTTCTTTGGCACCCTGCAAGCGAATTTTTTTTCAGTGTAATGTTGGGGCTTAAGAAATGCTCCGTGATCGGCCGCCGTACAAGCCTGAAACTGGAGTCATTCGATGACTAATTTCGGTCGAAAAAATCAGACTATGAGTTTGAGAGATGTGGTTAAAGTTGTTGTATTGGCAGTGCATTGGCGATTAATAGCCACGGGTACATCGGTTTTTTCTTAGAAAACATCATCTAATCTATAAAAGTTAAAAACTAAAAAACCAAGTACCGAAATTCGACGATACTCGCGCGATCGCTGCTAGTAAATTATATTTCGTCTGGTCCTTGACCTATCCCGACACGGCTTTTTCAAGGGGTGACTGTTGAGCTTCGAAAATTTCGATCCAGGGTTGGTGAGGCTATTTTTTATAGTGGAGAAAAAATTGAATTTACGGTTCGGTCGCTGACCTATCCGGTTTCCATCAGACTCGATTCTTTCTTCCTGACACGGCTTTTTCAAGGGGTGACTGTTGAGCTTCGAAAATTTCGATCCAGGGTTGGTGAGGCTATTTTTTATAGCGGGGAAAAAATTGAATCTACGGTTCGGTCGCTGACCTATCCAGTTTCCATCGGACTCGATTCTTTCTTCCTGACACGGCTTTTTCAAGGGGTGACTGTTGAGCTTCGAAAAGTTCGATCCAGGGTTGGTGAGGCTATTTTTTATAGAGGAAAAAAAAATTGGAGTTACAAATTGGTCGCTGACCTACCCGGTTTCAATCGGACTCGATTCTTTCTTCTTGATCTCGCTCAACGCGTTACCGCGTACGCCTCGTGCCTGTCGCAGCAGCTCAGCAAGTTCTGTTTGGACAAATCGCATATTTTTCGGTCTGCACAAACTTTCCTCGTCACTTTCTCGGGCAAATATTTATAAACTGCGTATTTGAGAATGTGAGAGGGGAAAAAAAGAGCAGCAGCCGACGGGGTATGAGGCACGCAACTTCGCTACAATATAGCCCAGTTCGCTGAGGTCGAAGAATAAAAGTTTACCGTTCAAACTTTCATCGGTACTCTCTTCGTGCCCGTTCTTTTCCTTTTTCGTACTACAGATCGATTCAAAATGGGGAAACTTTGAGCAATGGACGATCAGACGCTGATTACTTTTACGGGAATCTCTGTTCGGCTTTTTCATCGAAAACGAAAATTTAATTACGTCTGAGTAGTACAACGCTCGCCGGCTCGCGCATTAATTAATTAATCGACCCTGCACCTCTCATCGAAAAAATAAAAAAAAAATAATTGAAAAGGGGAAAATTGAATGTTGTACTCGAGCACCGGAACTAATTTTACGGAAAATCCGGCGTAAGCTTTTTTCCCAATCATTCTCACAGCTTCATGAATGCTCTTTTCAATCAAAAAACAAATTCAATTCTTCTACTCAAATAAAAATAATTAAAAAATCTGCCGATTACAATTTTATTTTTTAAATAGCATGCCATCCTCGATATCAGCCCGCTTTGTTGAAGAAAAGTATGACTCCGAACCTCCTTAGACACGTGTATCCAGACAGAGTTCTTATCGTTCTTCTTTTCCTATCCGTCGACACAAGTGTGAAAAAATTTCAATTTTATACAAAAATAATAATAATACAAAAATCAGCCGATTATAATTTTATTTAAAAAATAGTAATTAAATTTTTTAAATAGCATCCCATACTCGATATCAGCCTGCTTTGCTGCAGAAAACTTCCCTCGGCTCTGAACCTCCTTATACACGTCTGTCGAGTCAGGGATGGTTCGTCACCTTCCGTCTTCTCCTTCTTCTTTTCCCATCCATCGACACATGTGCGACGTGCTCGACTCGGCGATCCCCTCTGGCTTCGTATGGAGGAGGCGGTGAGGTTTGGGTTGAAGAATCGTGAGACGAGAGTCGAAGCATCGAGAGTCGTGTGTTAGCAGAGCCCCTCGTAGTAACTGGCACAGTAGAGTGAGAACGGAAGGAGGGGGGGGGGGGGGGGGGGGGGGGGGGGGGGGGGGGGGCGGGGATGCGAGCGTGAGTCCTGAACTCATGGCCTCGCGAGAGTAGAAAACGTACGCGACCAGCCAGGAAAACGTGTCGTAGCGTCGAGTAGTAAACGGGCTGTGAAATATTGCGCGAAACGTTGCTGAAGGGTGAGGAGGGGTTTGGAGGACGGCAGGTGTGGAGGACCGGGTAGGGATCGAAGTCAGGAACGTAGGAATGGGTGCAGTGCGTTTTGGGTCCGGGAGTGTTTCCCTGTGCGGTATCCATCACGCATGCCTGTCACTGCCACGTGGAGAATGAAGTTGGCAACGGGGAGTAATATGAGCGCTCGGATCTCCACGTAACGTGGAATGAAGTCCGGGCGAAGACGGATCAGTAATTTTAATTTCTCAATTTATTTTTTTTAACTTCAGCTCCGAGCTCGTCTTACGTCTCCGGTTAATTGAAAGGAATTAATACTTGGAAAACATTGTCGGGGGAAAAACAAATTAAGTAAAGTTACCGGAGATTTTATAGTTAAAAAACAAGATGGGAGATGAAAGGGAGAACCAAGAAACAACGATGAGGAGTGGCAGAGTCGAATGGGAAAACGAGTAAAGCAATGAATTGCAGAGAAAAAACGAAATAGAAAAGGGAGATGGTAAAAGTAAATAAACTGTTCTTTGCGCGGAGAGCACGAACGGGGAGGAATGAATCTCGATATAAATAATTAACGCTGGGAGAGCTTCGTTATAATTCTTCTCGATTCCGCCGTTTCTATCTTGTTCTTCGGCCTCTCCGCGGCTCGGCGGACGACGGCGACAAGTTTTTCTTTCACTTCGCTCGTCAACCTTTCTTCATCATCCTCAACGTCTTTACTCCCCCAACTCGCCGTTATAACTCTCATCTGCCTTTGTAATAGCTTGATCTGCTTCCACGGTCTCGGAACGGGGATTAAAACCATATTCCTCGCTGCGCTATCAACTTCTCAAAAGTTCGGTCTGAGGGTTCAAGTTGTGTTGTTTTTTTTTATATCTTCGCCGGAGCGGTTTCCGTGATTATTGTTTTTATAACTCGATCAAGATGTCTTCGAAATTCGAGGCTCGCGTTCTTTGCTTTAAAGTCTTCTCCATTAAAGTCCGGTAAACTCGACTTTCCGATACTGTTGACGCATCCATTTAATCTATTTTTTAGTTTTTTAATATCTTCACCGGTGCGGTTTGCATTATTTTTTTTCTAGCTCGATCAAGATGTCTTCGACATTTGAAGCTTTCTTTCTGCCCTGTCTATTAAGGTAGTTCTTGTGAATAGTGTAATTCACTTTCAACTCACAATTTTGTGACTTTCTACACATCTTTCCTATATAAAAAATAATTCCCATGTATTCAGAAAAATAAATGAATCATTTACATAAAAAAAAGTTAGGTTTCCGAGTGATTTGTTGAACAATTTTATTTTTCATTAATTTGTTAGTAACATTTTGGAATTATTATTTTGCAAAATTAACCTTTCCACCACCTTTAATACATTTGATTTTTTTCATATTTTTATACCATCGACAAGTGTCTGCAATTCCTTCTCATTTCTCTGAAACTTATGCGAAGTGAACACTATTCCCAAAGACTACCATAAAGTCTGACAAACTCGACTTTCCGATATAGTTAATGCATTCATTTAATTTATTTCTTTTCCGGTTTTTTTTTTTTCAAATATCTTCACCGATGCGGTACGCACGATTATTTATTTTTCATAGCTCGATCAACGTGTTTTCGAAATTCGAGGCTCACCTTCCTTCCGTCCTTTCTATTAAACTCTGAAAAAAGCTCGACTTTCCGATGCAGTTGACGCCTCCATTTAATCTCTTTTTCTTTTCTCGTTCATTCCTACAATCCATGCGGTTGTAATGTCGCGGAGGGCCAGTGTGCAAACTCGAAGGCATTGCGCGAGGAGGGGGAGGGGGGGGGGTCGAGAGAAGTATCACACCGGTGCGGTTCCCTCGGGAGCTCATCGATCACCTTTACGAGAGTTTTCATCGCCCAACCGTGCTTCCCTATTCTCTGCTCTTCTCGCCGGTTCTCGCACTCTCTCTTTCGAAACTACCACCTACCCTGTACGTTGTTGCTACCGGTAGCCGTACTCGGTTATACTCACCACGTGACCAACGTTACAGCAGCATTGTAGCAGGCCCGCGTATATACTCGCGAAAGCTCGCGTATACTATACGCTTTATTATCGCCAGATACGACGTACATATACACGTGGATTTACGGAGGTACCGAACGTTTTTCTCTCGTACTCCCCTCCCGCGCCCTCCCGCGCCTCGAGCTTTGCGTCCTCCCTCATACTTGCTCGTTGTGTTTCCACCTCTTTTTTTATTTTTATTTATTTTTTTTTGCTTTTGTTTTAATACACATAACTGCGCAGAGTCTCTTTCTCGGGTTTTGTGCTAACGGCTCGATTTTTGTTGCTTTCAGTTTTTTCACATTTTTTCGAACTTGATAGAATGTCCGGAGGGAGAACGATGGAGCTCGAAGGGATGCTGCGGAGGGTTTCGCGCAGCGGGGAACAACAAAAAAGGCTTAGCGAGCCGATATCCTCGGGAACGTCGACGAGGGCTTTCGGGACCACGAGCCGTGGACGATTTTCTGCGCTGATGCGCATTGACTCTCTGTTTCCTCCGAAATAACGAGCGGGCTTCGACCCGGTGAGCGAAAACGATCGAGCCACTGTGCGAATAACGAAGGGGTGATTTTTGTAATTTTCGGTGTTTGTTCGGAGACTCCCACGGGCGAGTCGGAAAGTGGAGCTCCTCTTGTTTTTCGAGGGATAGCGAGACACGGTTACTCTGTGTATCGCGTTGATTTTTATTTCTATCGCTAATCATGAAATCAAAAAATTGTTCATTCGTCGTCGGGACATCCAAACAACTTAATTTCTTTATCTTTCGTGAGCTCGGTTTATCTTGTATTGCCTTGGATTCGTTAGATTTGTTTGTTTGATTTTTTTTAATATTCTCGAATCGTAAAAAATTGATATTGAGGCTGCAGCTATGATGAGACAAAACGAACAATTTTTGCCGATTTTTCGACACACACGAAAAAGAAAACTCACAATCAAATCGTTAAATTTGTTTGTTTTATTTTTCAAACGAAAATACTCTATTAAAAAAAAAGATTTTTTACGACCGCACCTGTGGCCCAAAACAGAAAAATTTTGTCGGTTTTTATCCACACATGAAAAAGAAGGCCCACAATCAAATCGTTAGATTCGTTTGTTTTATTTTTCAAACAAAAATAGTGAATCCGAAAAAAAAATTTTACGGCTGCAACTATGGATCAAAACGGACAATATTTGCCGATTTTTCACCGTCCATGAAAAAGAAGTCTCCCAGTCAAATGGCGGTCCGTTTCGCCCCGTTCTGTTTTCACACATGCAGAGTAGAACTCGTTCAATGTGCGTCGAGTATTGGTGCAGGGTATTCGATGCCGACTGAACGACGACGTAAATTGTAATTCGCGGGGACGTGTACGGGGCGCGAGACTCGTGTAAGCCTTGTACGGGCTTCGGTATTGTTACGCTCCAGGATATGGCACAAGGGTACTGCTGTGCACACAGTGCACAGTCGAGGTGTATCAATGAACGAGCGAGAGGGCGACCGAAACGCGTTCTCCAAACGCGAATCTATAGGGTCTATAGGGCCCCGTCGTCGATGCACACGAGAGAGGGCAGAGCAGCCCATCCGAGCACTCGCGGAGGCTCGTATCGATGCCATTTGGAGCCGTTCGCGTGGCGCAGTTAGGCGACGATGTAGGCAGCGGCCTGTGAAGGGTGGAAATGGCCATCTCTTTATCGTGTAATCATTCTAAACTACTCCGCGTACATTCAGTAGATTCCAATGCCAACGATCCACCCCGAAGCACAGAAGCCATTTGCGCATGTTATTAAAGACTCCTTACCGACGATGGATAAAAATCTGCGCCGGTCCCTACCGAGTCGAATCGTTCCGCAGTAAATATTCACTTGCCGAGAGAATCGCTGGGGTGAAAGGGAACTCGAAAATTCTTCCATTCGAGCGGCGCGAAAATGGCCTATCTTTACAAATTTTTTTTCTGGGACATAGAAAAAATGTCGCATTTCAAATCGGTCTGCGCAGATTATTACACTCGTTATTTGCTAACCAAGATCACTGACGGGGAAAGGGAACTCGATAATACTTCTATTCGAGTGGAGCGAAAATGGTATATTTGTACCATTGTTCTGGAACATAGAAAAAAAGGTCCCATTTGAAACCGATCTGTGTAGGTTATTGACGATTGATAGAAATCTACGTCCTACCGAGTCGCATCATTCCGTAGTAAATATTGACCAGCCGCAAAGTTGACTGATGGGGAAAGGGAACTCGAAAATTCTTCCATTCAACTGGGGTAAAAAATGGTCTAACTTACCAATTTTTTCTACAAGATAGAAAAAAAAGTTCCCATTTCAAGCCAATCTGCTTCACCCTGTGAGCAACGGTATAGCAAGAAAAGAAAAAAAAACACGTCAGCGCGCTTCGGTATTTCTTCACTCAATAAGAAAATATCAGCTGCTCTAATCTCCGCCGAGTGGCCAAACGGGCTTGGATACTTCGCTCGACGTCGGTCTAGCACTCACACACGCGAGTTTCGAATTGTTGCAGAACCGCAATGGAGATTAATGGAGCGTGTTCGCGGCAGCAGCCTGGATTCGCCAAATCTTTACCGGCTCCGTCTGATCAGCATCGGAATCACCTACTGGACGAGTTCGCGATGCCGTTTCGTGGGAGCCTTCGCACCTCCGCCCCGGCGCTCCAGGAAAATTCTCCTCCTACATTCGACCCGGGCTCCTCGCTCGATGTTTCAGAAGCGTCGAATTAGAATTGAGATTAGGGGAGGGATCGCACCCGAGGCTGGAAGGCACGAGGCAAGCCGAGGCCTCGGAGATAATTCAAGAATAGAGGAGAGAAACGTGATCGTGGATAAAGGAGCCACGGGGACTAAGGGCTGAATATCGATGTCGGGCGAACACTCGACCTCATTTTCGGCCAAAGATCGTCCGCGGCTTTTTTTTATGGCCCGAGAGGACGTTGCTCTCGGTAAAAAAAAAGCGGAACGCGCCGATTCCACCGTTCCGACTCCGTCGAAAGTTTCCCGAACTGTACGGCGGGTGGGATAAAATTGATTATTTACGTTATTGTTTTGATCGTTAAGGAGGAAGTCTCGCTGCGCGGTGACTTTCCATAAGTTCGACAACAATAAGAGAAAATTGTAAGTACTTCTTGGTGGGGTAAAAATCTTAATAAAATCATGTATACTAAAGGTACTGAGAAGATTAATTTTGCATAATAATAATTGCAAAATGTTATTAACAAATTCATAAAAAAATTAATTGCTTAAGAAATTATCCGGCAACAAAACTTTTTTTTTAATGAAAATGTTTCGTTTATTTTTATGAATCCGTATTAATTTTTTCAGATTTTTAAGTAATCGTTGATTTTTGTTCTATAAAAAAAATAAAAAATCAACGATTACTTAAAAATCTGAAAAAATTCATACTTATTCAGAAAAATAAACGAATCATTTTCATTAAAAAAAAGTTTTTTTGTCGCATAATTTGTTAACCAATTAATTTTTTTATGAATTTGTTAATAACATTTTGCAATTATTATTATGCAAAATTAATCTTCTCAGTACCTTTAGTATACATG
>JAPYZC010000406.1:0-35217 GCA_030522665.1 Ichneumoninae sp. A BG-2022a | reverse complement strand
CGCGCGGGCCCTCCCCCCCCCCCCTCCCTCCCTGCCCATCCCTCACTGGCTGTACCTCTCGCGCCACCTCCACCTGCTGCCCGCGACGGCCCGAACTCCTCTCGTCTTTCTCCACTCTCGGAGGAGAACAGTCCCGCAGCTTCTTATCTACTATCTGTCTTGTATACTTACTCAGACCATTTGTTGAGATTTATAGAAAATAAACGTTTCTTTTGTCACCATATTGTTTTACCTTGCGGGATTGGGACCGGCATTGTCTGATGGGCGGATAACAAAAAAAAACATTATGGCAGCCTCTTATCTGGAATCCGTCTTATATATACTTGCTCGGACCATCTGTTGAAATTTTCATTTGAGAAAAGTCATACAAATGTGCCTTACGAATTTTTCCGCAGAGACGACACATGCTTCGCGCCGATGCCGATCATAATAATAGTAATATCCAAAAATTACAGTTAACTCTTTATAAGTCACACGGCCCGAAACCGTTCCGAAACGGGAGTAACGAACGCCGCGTGGGGGCCACGCGTTACTACGGTAGAGCCTACGAGTAGGGATAGAGGTGTGACTTATAAAGGGTTAAATCCATATAAATGTATCATATGTATTTTTCTGCAAACTGCACATGCTTCGCAGCGATGGCGATGATAATAATAATAATATCCAAGTTCCATTTAATGTTGATAATTTTTTTTGTCGCTATACTGTTTTCCCTTGCAATAATAAAATCAATAATAAAAAAGCATTTGTAGCCTCTTATTTGTTAAGATTTATATTGATGAAAATCCATAGAAATGTATCATACAAATTTCCACCTTAATCCCCACTCTTAGGCGCTACCGTAGCAACGCGCGGCCCCGCTTCGCGTTCGTTAATGTCGTTTCCCGAAAAGTCTTTTTTTATCGCCATGTTGTTTTAACATGCAGGTTCGGGCCCGGCTTTGCCTGATGGGTTGATAACAATAATAAAGAAGCATTTGCTGCCGCTCCGAGAGTGCATTATCTTTACGAGCTATAATGTACCGGGCGCTGAGATCACGGAGGTCTCCCGAGTCAATTTTTCGGGGATCGTCTAAGAGCTACTTAATACAATATAACCTGTTCAAAGTTGCGCTGATCCGCGGAGGACTCTCGGGTATCTCGTGTATGCGGTGAGAGGATCGGGTAAGGCAATATCGCAAAAGAAATAAGGAAAAAAAAACGAAGTTCAGTAACACGATCTTCTTCTCGGCGCGGGAACATGCGGTATTTACCTTCCGTCCGGCTGACTTCTCCGAGCCGACGAGTATCGACTTTCGGCTCCCTTTACCGAAGCATCTTCGATTGTCACGTGATCGTCTTGAAGCAATGGCGGAATCATTTGAACGGACGGACATTTTCTTAAATTTATTCATGAATTTCATCGAAGAGATAAAATTCAGTGTCGATTGAGATTTATTACTATTGACCGCTAGCAATCTTGACCCTCTGACGATCTTAGCGGGAGTGGGACTGCTGTATGCTGTTCCCCCACTCCGCGGCGTAATGAGCGCCGACAGCGCGTTCGACCAATCGCGGCTCTCACCTACGACTCGGGCACTAACACACGCGCTCCCCCTTCTGCTTCACAACGAAATTTGCTTAATAATCCAATAACTCGGAGTAAATAACCAAATTATAACCGACTGCAGAAAAAATGATGTTAAGAAAAATTACAATCTTTAAAAATGACGATCGTAAAATTTTACATCTTAAAAAATGAGTATCTTAAAATTTCCACCGTCGAATTATTTTTTCGCGGAAATTACGAAATGGCCACTTAAATTTCATCTGATTCCATCATCGCATGATGAAAGCGAAAAAAACGCGATAGTAAATTCGAAAAAAAAACTTTGTATCCCAATTTAATAACTAACGCCCATAAGCCAAGTATCGGAGAATATTTTCATAATTCCCGCGCGTACGGCAGCGTCGGCGAGTTAGCTTCGCGCTGCCTCGGCAATTCTCGCAACCTGTCGAAACGGGCCACGTGACAGGTCGTCGCGAAAAACGCGACTGTGGTGTGACGATGGCCGACTCGAATTACGAAAGAGCAGACGATTTTAAGCGGGGGGGCTTTCCATGCAAGCCCACCGCTTCGCTCGGCAAACGTCGAGACGTCAATTTGTTATTTATCTGTGCGTTCGCTAGGTCGAGAACGATGACTTACGACATCAGATGGATTATACCGAGATTGAGAAACACCGGGAGTCTGTGGAACCTGGCTAGCACTATTACCTTCGCGGCCGTCGGGCTGTTCTCTAAAATCATCATAGGTGAGCTAAGAACCTCGAATCCATCTACACTTTCATCCTCTTTGTTTTTTTCGATTCAGTTGTCTAATTCAACACTCTTTGTTTTTCTTTTTTTTCTATACTCAGCGCAGCAATTTTATCAACGAGTCTCACACAGTGTGGACTACATTTCTGTCCTTCGTTCGAGCTGCACTGAATTTTCGTTTGGCCTTGATATCGGGCGCGTTTTTATTCAGTTTATAGTCATATGTACATACGTCTGTTTGTGTGTGTGTGTGTGTGTGTGTATATATATATATACACATGCGTCTGTGTTTATGCTTCCTGGAATTCCGATGCATAAACTTGCATTTCACAGTTAGAAGATGAATAGCTTCGTTTCTTAAAAACATGAAACGGAACTTACGTAGCTTCAGCTAAGCAATACACAACATTGTAAGCATTCAAAGATTTTTGAGACATTTTTTTTTATACCTACAACATCATTTTCAATTATTACCAATGATTCATTGTTTTAATGTTTGGCCAAACATGCAAATTATTGCTTAGTCAGAAGGCGCTTTTTAATTCTCGGCTTTTAACACGTAGGGTATTAACGCGAGACGTGAGACGTTACACAGCATTCAGCTGAGCGATACGCAGCTTTCAGCTAAGCGATACGCAACGTCGTAAGCGTTCTGTGAATTTACACATAATGAGTAAATTTTTCTTTTCATATACTTGCATTGGAACCTCATCAATAATTACCAACGATTCATCATTTTAATCGTTTGCCTGACCCGGCAAAAATGACTGCTACATTGGCAGACACTTTTAAATTATAGGCTTGTAACGTAGCCTTTCATGTTTTGTTTTTATCAACTTCATAAATATGCACGTCATTGACTAGTCAATGTCAACTTAAGCAAACTGTTGAAGATACGAACGTTAGGTTGTTTCGAACAACAAAACTGATTTATGCAGAAGTTCTTTATAACATAACGTCAATGGCCTTCAAAATGGGTTGGCGCAGTTTATGCAACAAGAATGCAGTATTTTTGTACACTGCTTCTTATCCTTGCCTCATTCACGTTGCACCTACTTTTCTTCTTGAATGCACTACTATAGTATCTCATACTATATTACTATCCTATCTATATCCTATACTATAGTAGTAGTACTATACATCTACTACGTAGACATATAGTACTATAAGGTACTACTGTAGTATCTCATACTATATTACTATCCTATATTATATATCCTATCTACATCCTATACTATAGTAGTAGTACTATACATCTACTACACTGTAAAAAAATTTTGTTTTAAAATTAATGATCAGGATTGGAAGCTTTTTTACATAAACCGTTTCTGAAATTTCAAACACATGTGCGTTGCAATTTTACAATACAATTTGTATTTTTTTTGAACATTTTTGTAAATTTTGCAGCAAAAGATTTGTATTTTTAATATCTGGTATTTTTACTTTACAAGCAAAGTACATTAATGTTTAATTAATATGATTAATGTCAGCAAATTTCAAGTTCCAGTACATTAAATTTACAATTTATTTTTACACTGTACGTAGACATATAGTACTATAATATACACTACTACTAAAAATGTAGTACTATAAGGTACTATATTTTTATTAGTTTATTTCCCTTTTGTTAAGGTTTTTTTTGGCCATACGATGTTTCGTACTATCCTTTGCACAGTGTCCTGCTTAAGGGATTCGGCCTTGGATATTGGAAGAAACGATTCTATTCGCGTATTCGTATTCAACCATCGATTTTTCCGCTCTAATAAAAAAAAAATAAAAACATTGCCTGAAATTAATTTTTTTTTCCAGAATGGCTCAACAAGACGACAGTTTACAATAAACACATAATGTCAAAGGCGCTGGACGACAGACCGAAGAACGTGCCGCTTATAACGGTATCGAATCATCACAGCTGCTTCGACGATCCTGGAATATGGGGTGGGTTTAGGAAGACATACGAGATACGCCGAAAAATCAATATCGTCGCATGTACGATTCTAAGAGTCAAAATACAATTGCAACTCCGAACGAGGAGAAGAATTCGATAATAAAGCGGTAATAAATACGAAAGGCTGGTACTAAATCCTAGCCGCCTAATCTTATCAGTGTTGTAATCAGGTTTTCCTTATCTGTCGTATCCGAACTGCGTGCCATTGTATCGCCATCCCAGGAGAGCGGTGAAATTATCGACCTCGTAATGATAATTTTTCTTTTCTTAATCTTCAGCTACCTTGGACCTGAGACACATACTGAATAGAAAAACAATGAGATGGTCGCTCACCGCTCACGACATTTGTTTCACCAATGTTTGGCACTCGTACTTCTTCATGACCGGCAAGTGCATACCGGTCGTCCGCGGCGACGGTGTATATCAGGATTCCATGAACTTTTGCATAGAGAAATTGGGCTGCGGCGACTGGGTTCACGTTTTTCCCGAGGGAAAAGTTAACATGCTCAAAGAACACATGAGGTTCGTATTGGTAATAAACGTTTCACGACGCAGTTGTCAAAAGTGTGAAAACTGAAGTGAAGATTTACTGATGATTCGAGTATTTTGAGCAAGTCGTTTTTTTTATTCGATAAACCTCGAGGAACTTCTCGGGAGGAATATGTTCTCGCGTAGATACAAATTGAATACATAACAAAAAATGTTAATCGACGCTTTCCGTAGATAATGCGTATTACTTAAATGAACGCATCCGGCGGAAGCGACGATTAACTGATGATTCGAGTATTTTGAGCGGGTCGTTTTTCTTCATTCGATAAAATTCACCTAGATGAACTTCTCGGAAGAAGTAGGGTAAACCAGCCAATGAATGGACAGGACCGTTGAATGGACACTTTCCATAAGAGCACGTGCAAAAAAAGTCTATTTATTGGCTTTTTCGTCCGCTCAACCGCCTATTCACTGGCCAGTTTATCCTATGTCCTCCTATCTATAATATATATTTAAAAAATGTTAACCGACTCATTCGGCCTCATTCGACAAAAAAGAAATAGTTTGCTAATTTCCCACATTGAGAGGAATAATTACTGCACATGCGTAAATAATTCGTATTACTAAAATCAACGCAACGGGTGGAGGTGAAGATTATCTGATGATTCGAGTATTTTAATTCGATAAAATTCACATCGAGTAGCTTCTTGAAAGGAATATGTTCTCGCGTCGACAAAAACTGAATGCGTAAAAAAATGTGAATCAACACTTAGCACGATGAAAGTTGAATACGTGAAAAAAAAATGTTAATCGACGCTTTCCGCCTCGTTCGATAAGAAAAGAAAACTGCATTGTTCGCCAATTTCCCACGTTGAGAGAAATAATTAACTGGTGTTTTTCTACGCAGCCTAAATCTGTAATGCAGATCGTAAAGTGCGAATTACTCTGTTCTGGTCCAGGATAAAGTGGGGCGTGGGAAGGTTGATATTGGAGTCGCCGGTGACCCCGCTCGTGATACCGATCGTTCATCTCGGCATGGACAGTGTGTTGCCCAACGATCCGCCGTACATGATAAGGGTCGGAAAGAAGGTGACTATGAATTACGGCGAGCCGATTGACTTCAGCGAAATGTTGGCCGATCTGAGGGCTTCCAAGGCTAGCGAGGTCGACGCCCGGAAAGCGATAACCGATCGTATCGAGCAGGAACTTCAGAGGTGATAATTCTTCATTCGTCATAATTTAATCGTAGGCTTTAATTATGCTGTATACATAACACTGACGCGCTGCATCGATCGTAGGTTAAAAGCCACCACGGAAGAGCTTCACGTCAGGCTTTGACGTCAGAGTGGCGGTTCACGCCGCCACTCCGTGTAGCCTCAATGTTTACCGATGAACAACGTCCGGAAGAACAAACGAGAAGCATCGATCAGTTCGCGACCACTGGAAAGGCTTCGATCCTTATTTCTTCTTACCCCAAAAAAAAAGAAGAAATGAAGCTAAAGGACGTCTCGAGCCTCTGGGAAGAAACGAATTCGTTATTCGAAACTATCACAAGCACACTTTTGTACGTAAAAAAATACTGTCGCGTTGATAAAAATATGTTTAAAAAAAATTCGATTCGGCGTATATTTTACGACTGTGTGCGGCTCTCTCCCAGTCGTTGCCATATCCGGAGATCACAAATTGAGGGAGAAGACTCGTTCGTTTCGGGTAATGAGATTTATTATTAATTTCACGAAACCGATTGTTGTTAAATATGCCGCACAGGTTGCGGGGGGTGAAATATTGCCGAATTGAATCGAAAGATGTACAAAGACGCGGATGCTCGAAACAGGCCCGAAGGCGCGTGGCGTTCTTGCGTAGTTAACAGCGTTCAATTTGTCTCGATTTAGACGAATTGAAGCTGCCTGCCGCAGCTTCGCGCTCGACCTCCCAAGCCTGCGTACTTATGATCCAGAGACGTTAAAAAAAAAGAAGATATTCGTTGAAATTATGAATCGAATAACGGCCCCGAAGAAAATGTAAAAACGCAACACACGATTGAAGCTGGGACCTCTGTCGAAAACCTCGAGAACCCCAATGTATATATATAATAATCGAGTAAAAAAAAAGAAGAAAATTGAAATCTATGCTCACCATATATATTTAAAATGTACAAAGTGAAACGTGACCGCGCACTCTAAACTTGTTGAACTTTATCCATGAAAAAACTCACACTAAAATGTGTTACGAGGACGAGCACCAGAGATCAAGATTGTTTGCGTTTTTTGTTGTATTGTTTGATTAAAAGAGAAAGCGCAGCGACGAGTACGTTATATTTTTAATATAAGTATGGTCAAGCAAGAATTGTTGTTGTCATTTTTTTGGGCAATATTTAATTCCTTTAATGAAAAGAGAAACATTTTTTAAAAATGGTTTTTTTTACGATCTTATTAACGATCCTAGGGCAAGTCGGTCGTGGAGCGATAATTTTTCGAGAAAAGAGACTTCTTTTAACCCCAAAGGGCTGTGTGTTATATATTAGAGGTTTCTTTAAATATTCACAGACGAGAGATATAGTACAGAGCACATTCAACAACGTTTTTCCAACACATAGTTACAGATTAATGGTCAACCACAGGTAGTATAGAAATAGAATAGAACTATTCGTGAATAACATCTTACGAGACGAAATTTTCATCGGGACGAGGGCAAGATAAACACAATTAGAACGTACGAGTACGTCCCACTTGGCACAAATCTGCGCTTTGTTTTTTCCTCGCTCAATCCGTGAATAGGAGCTTAGAGATATTAGCATCGGTACCAAACCAGCACGAGACCTCATTCTCTCAAATGTAAATAAAAAAATACATAATTCAATGACCCCGATAGGTCGAAGTGGGTAAATAATTATCAAAGTTCGATATACCAGAATTGCAAACAATGCAGAAAAATTTATAGCGATTGACATTTTTGCGACAAAAAAAAATATAGAAAAATACGCAATATGAAATTAGACTCATTCACGTACGGGAAATGTTTTCGTGAGGCCACGACGTTGTTTTCTTTCAGTTCGCAAAACGACGTCGACGTTTGGAATCCATTTTTTTATGTACCCTACCGTTCACTTCAACTACACTCAGATTTAACTAAGCGATTTTTTGTTGCAAATAATTTAATTTCGTATTTTTTATTTCTTGGATCGGTTGAAATTCGACGACTGCAACCCGTACGTGAAAGACAGCGTTTAGCGCCTCAAACCGTCCGATTTTTGCTACACTCTTCCCGATTCGATTATCATAATCCACATTCTCATATATATATATATTTAATATATCTAATATTTATAATAATTCTTTGCGGAGTTCAACCTTGCAGCAAGGCTTCTCCGTCACTTTTTTCTTCAACAAAACGATAATATTTCCTTAAATCCTCTGTGCCTTCTACGAATCGGCTATCCGGGCGAAGTATAACAGCCATATAACAATAAAAACCTTTCTCGTCCTCCCAGCCCAAACGTTCATCCACGGTCATGATTTTACCATATACAATTATATACAAAACGAATCATCCACAAAATCATCCGAAGAAACAAAAATTCCCAATGGAATGATAAAAAAAAGTACATGGATTGAAAAGAACAATCATTATTTCTCACAGATGCCATCGAAAAAAAAACGAAAAAAAATATCAAATTGAGTTGGTTAAATGATTAATTAAATTTTTCGCGACGAGTCTCACTTTCTCTAGTTTCACTCTACCGACGGAATTTTTTAGTGATATAGTGTATTTTTGTATAGATTTTTTTGTTTCTTCATATTATATATATATATGTGTATATATATATATTCTTTAATAGTCTCTCGAGAAGTTTTCGAGGCCTTATGATTTTTTTAAATCCTAATTGCGACCTAGAATGTCAATGATTCCCATTGGTGACTCTGCGAAGATTAGTCTTGTCGAAGTTGCAGATACTGCCGAGCAAGGCGTGACGCTCGTTCTTTTGAGGTGTCGCCGGTACGCTGATTGTATTACCATTACTGTTCGAGGAATTTTTCAGCGACGATTCGGCGGGATGACTTTTGTTACCCGTCAGAGAGTTGAAAGAAGAAGAGGAGGACGAGGAAGACGGCAATGGTAGCGTCATCGGTGGCGGCGCCGGTACGTGGGCAGTCGAGCCGCTTTTCACCCTCGATGGGTGGCTTGGTAGTTCCGTGGAACCTTTGAAACAATTTTTTTATCAGTAAATACACTTTAAACATTGAAAAGAGAAAACGATCGGAAGATGACGATGCCAAGACGAGCTACGGAATTCTCTAAGCCCAGAAGCCACACATGCGTTCGGTGAATCGACGACATTTACCTTCGAGAACCTCTAATTGTCACACTATCTACTAAATCGGCAAGAGACGCGAATCCAACATGTTGATGAAATCCTATCGTATCGATTTCGCTACAATGAAGCCAAAAAATATCCATTCTCGGCGCAGTAATACCTCGACGAAGACAGGGATGCAAAAATATGCGTGATCCTGTTAGGGTTAATGAAAGTTGAAATAAAAAAAAATTAAGCCGCGATGAAATGAGCTATTGGTAAAAGTCGAAAGCGAGGCGTGAGACGAATAACCAAGGAGGACATGCTGACTCGAAACGACTGTGAGCTACTTTCAATGTTTAGTACGAACGAGACCTACGTGAGATGAATGAGCGCAGTACGCGCCATCAACTCTTGTGTCCACCTGGCCGAGGGTTATGCGAGTTAGCGAGAAAGCACAATGTTAGTTATCGGATTTGGTATCGTCGGTAAACCAGAGATGATCTTTAAAATTACGAAAAAAAAGAAAATATGAAATCATTACCGTGCGACGGAGGGGTCAAGGTCCCGACGCTCGTCGTCGTCGAGGTGCTCGTCGGACTGTCCGAACGCTCTGGACTCTTTCCGTTAATCTGCTTCACGCCGTTCGTACCGAGCTGGCTGGCCGATCTTTGTTCCTGAGCCAGTTTCTGTTCCTTTTTCTGCAAAAATCATGAAAATACATCGTTAAAGAATCCGCACAATACTTTCGACAATGCGCGGACGAATGAGCTAAAGGAGACTACGAAATTGACTGACCAGCTTGTGTCTACGTTTCTTCAACTCCTCGTCGGAGCTCATGAGCTCCTGAACTTTTACGAGTCGCTTCTGATGTCTGGCGACCTTTTGTTCGTTCCTCAGGCGCATCTCGGCCTTGTTTGCGGCGTCGAGCAGCGCGTCCTTCAAGTGAGTGCTGAGCTTGAAGTGAGGCCTCTCCAGGTTGCCCGACGAAAGCGCCGAGCGACGAGCACCGTCCAGAAACGGGTGCTCGAGAAGATTCGCGAAAGTCGGGAGGTCCTGATTCAGCGCCTCGGGGGACAGTATCACCTCCAGAAGGTTCTTCAGGCTCGGATCGGAGTGAGGCACCTCATCGCACGTTGCCTCGAGCAGAGGCCTGCCGAAGGCCATCTCGTACAGAACATGCCCGAAGGAGTAAACGTCCACTTGAGTCTGTTAAAAAAATTTCGTTCATGATTATTCGATCGATTCTTCACGGATTTTTCCATTTTTATATATTGACTGTAGCAACGGAAAATATGCTATTAATATTGTTGTCGGGAAGGCCTCGACTTGTTTTAGTGTAAACAACGATACGGATATCTGTTATCATTTTTTTTTCTCAGCTATCGAGGAAGATGCACTTTGGGGTCATCAATTTTTTAATGAATTTTTTATCATCAAAAAATAAATACATATATAATTATAATATTAATATATAATAATTATTAGCTTTTCTTTTAAATTTATAGGAGTTTACTATCTGTTAAATTGTATTTTGATTTTTATTACATTGAGAACTTCTGTTCACTAGTTCTAGAATATTTTTGTGCTATGCGCAGGTTTACGATCTCAGTCACTATTGTTGTTAATATACTGTTAATCTGTCTTGTTAAAGGAAAATGTATAGATATAAATAAATCAATAAATTAGTCAATGATTATGTTAATCTCACCGTGGCATGTAGTTTTCGCCTCTGAACGACGTAGGGCCGATAAAACGCGGGCAAGCCGAGAAGGCCATTTTCGATATCCAGGAGCTTGGCTCCCGTTGGGGTCAAAAGTACGTTGCCCGTGTGCAAGTGTCCATAGGGCAGTCCTTTCTCGCTAAGGTAGCTCAGAGCTTCCAAGATCTAAAAAAAAAACGAAAAGAAAATTGTTAAAAATAAAATCGTCTTATCTTCATAAAAAAAAAAAAACAAAAAAACAATATGTCTGGCATACAATTTTTTTTACCTGATAAGCGTAAGTAGCGATTTCTGAGGTGGTGAGACACTTGGGCTGTTTAGGATTACCATACTTCTTGATGAAAGGTTGCTTCGGCTTGGCGTTGCAGAGAACGTCCCGAAGCGTGCCATTCTGATAAAAATTTCTGATAGTCAACGCTCCCGTATCGGCGACGTGCTGATGAACGATGCCCTCGATATGAGCGTGCTTCAAAGTCTCCAGGCTCTTGAACACCCCCTGCATGTCCTTGTCGTGGAGATGCTTGTCTGGCCCGAATTCCACCCATGCGAGCAACAGCTCCAACTTCGGATTCTGACGATTTTTCACGGTGTAGTAATGCTTTCTTAGACGCCATCCCATGTCCGGTATGGCCTTGCCGATCTCGAAGTTGGCGTCGCTGCGCAACGCCAGCGACACCTGTTGCAACGCGATTTCTGTAAATTGCATTATTGTAATTAGTATTAATATTATTATTATTATATGTATTTGAGAAAATAAGTTTTCACATTGTAAGTCTGCTTCTGAATAAATGCTCATCATGTAAAAATGAATATATCAATTTTATTTGTAGATACATTTATTGACTCTGCTTCAATTGCAACTACCGGTAACGCATAAAGTGTGTTTCCACGGATTTTTGTTGAAGGACATCTTCGCATTCAGATAATACGTTTTTTCGATTACAGTTTTTGTTATCAAGCATGGCATTTTTTTTTTCTTTTTCTTCAGATTCTTACCGTGCAACGGCGCCGTGTAGTTGTCGGGGTCGAGAAAGTGTTTCATGGGCAGCGACGAAGCAAGTATGGGATTCATTAGAACTGAGTTGAGATACTTCTGAAGAGCTATTTGTCGCTGAGCTACGAAGTCGGCGTCCATGTTACCGATGATGCGTTTAGGTGGCAAAGGCAAACTGATGCCTGACTGCGATAGCGCCCCGTTGAGCTGTACGAAGTCATTGTAGCGTCTGCTTACTCGCCAAGATCTCGCCGGAAGTGGACCCCTCTGCGTTTTTATCACGTACTCCTGAGACGACACCACGAAATTAGATAGCCGTTTCATTAGAGATAAGAATACTATTTCAGGCATGGAATTAAACTTCTTTAAGCAGTTAGAACAATTGTCTCACAATTCTTGAAGAAAAAAACAATCAGGAACAAAAAAAATACATATAGAAAATGTATATACATATATATATGGTAGAAAATTCCCCTGACGATATCATCAAGTTATAACAGCTGTGTTTTGTATCGCAGAAACTTTACTCGGTGAAATTCGTTCAGATAACAAAATGCTACAAGCAAACAATTCTTTATTCTTCCCAAAATCATGCATGGCTAGACTGGCCAAAAATGAAATGTGATGTCATGTCATTTTCAGGGTCACAGTAAAATTATACAAGGACCAGCTACGGACCCGGACTGACCCAGTAAAAATAACGAAAATAATAAAAATTATACAGTCACATAGTAATTACAGTTGATGCACGATAAACAAATAGTCTAATGAATTATTTTGAACAGAATCATTTAATAGAACGCATATCGTTAAAATTTCTTGTTCGTGGCATTGTTATTGTTTTCGTGTTTTATAATCTACGTAATTATTCAAACAATGAGATGACGAAACGTACAGATAAGCATGTAATTTCGTTGGATCGCAAAATTATGGGAAGGTAATTTTAATACCGTATGTCCGTCGATAGTTCTTGCATTCTCGATAACGCTGGTCAGCTCTTCCGTGTCATCTAGGAGCACTTTATTCGTGTATCTTCTCTCAAATAGAGCCATTGATTATTAATCCGTTGTGGAGGAGGACCCGTGATGGGCGGGCTTCGAGTCCTCGTCGTCTTCCTCGTCCTCTCTTTCTCTACCGCGTAGTTTACTAGCGGTGCCATAAATTACGCGCCTGAGCTTCATTTCAACATCGGTTGTGGAAAATACGAGCACCGCGATACTTGTCGTACCCGTTTACACGTAAATTTTTCGACCCTCCCTCCCTCCCGCCCGCCTCGCCGGATCGACGAGGGACACTTCTTTTTTTTTACTTCCTCGAGATAACAAGGACACTAAACACTCCTCAACGTCGACGGACGACTTTGCTGCTGCACCGTTTCGTCGTGTTACACCGCCGAGATTTCCTTGCGGAATGTGCGGCACAGGCGATGTTACGCCCTCTCGGACGTTGCGAGGCTAACTTCGCGACGTACCTCGAACATCCGCTCGCGTCAGGTTGGTAGCATTTTTTTTCTTCGTAAAACAATGCCATTTAACAATATCTGTTTTTCTTTTTATGTAGCAAATACATTATTTATTGTGAATTGCACGATTAAAAAATCGAGAAGATTCCAAACAGGTAGTAAATTTAAGAAAATTTAAATTTGTTTTGTGACTTGTTTAACGAAATTCTCAACGAGAGAAACAATTTTTAGTTGGCACGTCGAGGATCATTGATCGCGAAGATCGAGCAACTTTGCCCACTGAAGGTAAAGAGGTATCGAACAAAGAACAAGTCGATCTGTAATGAAAGTGTTAAATTTTTTTATTCGACCTTAAATTAGATCATTGCATTCGTTCGATTAACAGATAATGCGTTTAAAAATCGTTCGATCGTCTTAAATAATGGAAACTTAAACGGTAGAGCGGAAGCGGCGTAAACATATGTGCGGAGGGATTGTTAAAAACGTGAGAAAACATAAACCTCGGCTTATAGAGGGCGGTCTGTATTGACACGCAAGATGTCAAACGATATTCCCTCCGGCGTGGCCGCGCTGGTCTCGACCGCGGGTGGAAGGAGATATATTATTTTAGCTTCAAATTTACACAAAAGGTCCTTCGCGCATGTTTGGACAAGCGATTCCTCCTCGTCTCGTATCCGGAAGTGCCTGACGAGCACTTAGCTTAAAAATTTTATATTTAAAACTCACCAACGTGTATATACATATATACATGTATATGTATATCTTTCGGACTAGTCTCAACTCTGATACAATAGATAGATAGTATTTGGTAAATTTTCACGAACACGAATTAATATCTAATTTTTTTATAAATAATGTTTGGCTTTAATTTTTCATAATAAATATATCGATCGATGGTAAATAAGAAAAACTTTTTTTTTCTTTCTTTTAATAGTAAGAAAGCTGCTGGGACTCGAGATTATGATTATTGGAGAGATGCTGGTGAGACGAATGACTGAAGCTTTGAATCTCGTGGCCGTCGAGCTGATTCTGACCGCGATAATGATGATTCGGGCTCGACGAGCTTGACGTCGATGATACGCCGCAACTGTTGTTCATCAGCATCGGCGCTCCTGCTCTCTGAATAGCGAACGGCCATGACTGTCGGAAATGGGAATAATTATTTCGTTAATTCCACAGGGTCGAGCTGTTGAAACAATGGATTCTCGATTTTGTTCATTGTTCTAGATACACGTACGGAGTACAAATCTACGGAACAACGAAACCGACTCGAATTTAATAGGGGCGCCTCACGGCCAAGAAGATGAACAAGAGACGAAGAAGACGGAGTCTCGCGGTGATTCGGTCCACCTGGCGAGACGTAAACAGAGATAAAAGATGCTTTTGCTTTAACCGCGAGGAATCCTCGCTCCCGTCACACCGAGTGGATCCACCTGGTACCATGTTATATTTCGCTTCCGAACCCGAGTTCTTCCTCCTCGCCGGAAGGATGTAAAAATGATTCGTCATTTCTTCTATTTTCTTCTTTTTTTTGATAGAAAATATACAACTTTCCATTTTTATTATCCAGTCGTTTGCTTCAATGTGGTTCGGAAAAATATTGTAAAAACAATTTGCGAGTTTTTAACTAAACGAATATTGTCCTTTCGTTCGATTAATTTTTGTAAAAACGATTTTTTTAATTGTTTTGTAAATTGGAACACAAATTACCTGAGAAATAACATCTAAGCTTCGATAGTTCGATTTCAGGGCACAAATAATAATATAATGATACTATATTGATAGTAAAATCAAAGCCAAAATTAATCTCATAAAAATAACCCTGAATAAGCCAAGTCGTCTTCAGAGGCATTAAAAAAAAGGTGATAAAGATTGAAATCTATAAGAAATACGGAAAAATCTTGAAAATATAATTGCGTGTTTTTACTAAACGATATTGTCCTTTCGTTAAATTAATTTTAGTGAATACAATTTCTTTTCTTGTTTTATAAATTCGAACACGAATTACATGAGAATTACTTCCGAGGCTCGTTAGTTCGATTTCAGGGCTCAAAATATAATACAATGATATTATTATTATTATTATAAAATAGAAACAAAGATTAATTCTATACAACTATTTCTGGAACAACCATGTCTTATTCAGGGGCATTTAAAAAAACCCGCAAAGATTGAAGAAGTCTATATAGAAAATACTTCTTATTTTATTCTATTTTTATATGTATTTAATAATCTTTATTTAAATAGGCACGCCCGTGTATTATGAAATAAAAAATAAACTCACCAGGGCCAGGGACAAAGATCTCGTAGATTCCGGATGCATGTCGCCGTCTTCCCTGAGCACGGCTCTCAAATGCGCGATGTACGTAGCAGCGAGACGAAGAGTATCGAGCTTGCTCAATTTCGTATCGGCCGGTACCCAAGGAAGAGTAGTCTTCAGTCTGCAGAAAGCTTTGCTGAGGACTCTCATCCTCGCTCTTTCGCGAGCATTAGCAGCGTTTCTCGGTGCACGAGTTTCCCCGTCGTCTTTGCTGTACTTCTCGTCCGGCATGAAATCCTCATCGTCCAACGAAGTTATCGAAGCTCTGCGCTTTCGAGGCATTTCTTCAATTATTATTTTTTCTTCTTTCAATTCCGCACTTTTTTCTCCCGGCGATCGATCGATCTACGAAGTTGGTAAGAAACTTTTGCCTCCGATAATTAAATTCGCAAAACACGTTTTGTAACACTCCAAGTTTCGTTAGCTTCTATACAGATTTTTTTTTTTAAAGGGTCGAAGATGATGGGATACAATTTTTGGTGACCGACACGCTCCTCCGAACAGCCGGAACTAATTGCTCGGTGTTAAGTGGATCCCGAAGAGAGTCGTCAAGTGAGAAAAGACGGAGATAGGAGAAACGAGCAAAAAAAATGTTGGGGAGGGATTTGGGACGTTCCGATGGAAACGGGCGGAGCTTTCGTCTTCCACCTCCACTCAAAATTTTCCTCGAGCCTCCGAGATAGATCTTCGTCTTCCACCAATCGTTCGAATTTCCGACATATGCAGCCACCTGGTAGACTCATTTTTTTTTTGTAATTTCTTTTCGCAGACCCGCCGGCGCCAAGGAAACGAGGCGTTAAATCTTTAATTTGTAATCGTTTTTTCGGATGGAAGATCATTTTTTAGCTTCAGTTTTCTGATTTCGTTTCGATTTTTTTTTTCAACTATGACTTAATTTTTTTTTGTCATGGAACGTGGAAAAATAATTGTTAATAATAAGAGAAAATAAATCACTGGAGGGGAAGGAGAAGCGAGAAAAATTATTTCGAGTGTCGAATGGCCGAACGAAAAGTTCCGGGAAAGCGTCAGCATAACTCTGACCCTCGTTTAAATAGGAAGGATGGTATCTCGTGTCAACGAGAGTATATCGTGTTACAGGATCCATTCAGTATCCTCGATTCTACGTAAGAGTTTAAGAAAAAACGGGGTTTCTGGACAAGGATTTAAAGGTGGATTAAAGCTTCAAATATACTTCTTCGAGACATTTCTGCTCGAAATCTCGTCAGTATCGGTGATGGTGATTTATAAGGAAAGAAAAAAAAATGTCAACTTACAGAATCTTTTTCGAACACACGGCAATCTCAATTTATTCTCAACATTCAATATTATTATCTATTCATAAAAACCATAAAAATAGTTTCAACTTCAGAAGGACGGATGTGCGCGCTTGCACAATATAAAAAAAATTATTGCTGACGACTAGTTTTCGAGTTTAAACTTCCGAGCACAATTTTTAAAACAAATAAAGCTGTTATAAAAAAAACAGGAGACGTTAGAAACGCGATCAATCTAAATCTCGTTGATAATAAAACAATCAACTTTTTACAATCCGATCAATATTATTATTTAATTGTAAAAACTATAAAAAATGTTTCAACATCACAAAGATGGATGTGCATATTTGCACGAGATTTAAAAAAAATTACTGCTAACGAATAGTTTTTGAGTTTAAACTTCCGAGAACAATTTTTTAAACCAATAATAAGGCCTTTATAAATAATAATAGCAGACGTTACAGATGCAATCAATCTAAATCTCGTCGGTAAAAAAATAATCAATTATTTACAACACGATCCACATTATTATTTAATCACCAAAACTATAACGTTGCTTCAATATCAGAAGGCCGGATGTGCACGCTTGCACGTTTAAACAAAAAATCATTAGCAACGAAAAATTGTCGGGTTTAAACTTCCGAGAACAATTTTTTAAGTAAATGAGACCATTATGAAGAAAATAACAGACGTTACAAACCAGATCAATCTAAATCTCGCCGATAACAAAATAATTAATTTTAACAACAGACGAAAGGGCAATTTAGATTACACTCCTGCAGTCTGAAGTTCGAGAGGCTTTCGGGTCTCTCCGGCTTGGCGATTTGGACGTTGGGCGGCGCTGCAGTCGCCTCGTACGACTTGAAGGTCGTTACGTGACACACACTGTGCTTGGCGTTCTCGTTTATTGTTTAGACAATTTTACAAACGCTTAACGCGCATCTGTTGTGAAAAAAATAAATTGTCGTATCAACCGCACGAATATAATCACGCTTTTGCCAATCGAACACGAATATTCCCCAAATATTCGTAGCAAACGAACAGTGCGAGGTTTTGTCACAACTCGTCGCCAATTTCACGGCTAAAATTCTCGCCGATCGAAACCAACACAATTCTCGAATTTCTCGACGGTCGCACTTCACCTATTTTCTTCATCGCCTAAGTAAGTATAAAATTCGTTAATCGATTAATTAAAAAAGTATTAAAAAAATTCAATCGAATGAAATGAAATTAAATAAAAAATCTAACAAAAATGCCTGCTCACTGTATTTGGTAGATCAAAGCAATGTCGAAGGAACACGAGCTGCCTTCTGACTCTGACGATGATGACGAAGACTACGTTCCGGAGGGTGCGGACTGCGAGCCAGTGTCCGAAGTAGAGTCGGAGGGCGACGCCGAAAGCGCTCCCGAAGACGAGAACGACGAAAACAAGGCAGAGACAAACAAGGGCAGAAAGAGAAGCAAAGGAGGAAAGAAGAAAAGCTCCAAAAGAAGAAAGCGAGTAGAAGCAGACGAGACAAACGAGGATCGGGGTGCAGAGGAGGAAGAGAGCGACGTGAAAAAAACTGTGCTCAGCGAGGAGGAGGAAAAGAAAAGAGCAGACTCGCTTTGGGCTGACTTTATGAAGGACGCAGGTTTGTATCTTCTGATATTGTAAAAAATGTCTCCCAGACAAGAAATTTTCCATTTTCAACTTTGATATCTGCAAGCCCAACAAATTATATCTTTTGCAACAATTGAATTGAAACTCTAATATTTTGAGTCACTGATAAAATTGGCTTGATCATTTTTTTTTTGTAAATTCCTTCACTGAGAAGAAATTATTTATCTTGTGATTGAGCGATTTAATAATGTAAAAATTTAATGGCATCACTAAAAAAAATGTCTTACAGTTTACAGATTTAATACTCTAAAAATGTTAATGCTAGATAAGAAATTTTACATTTTAAAATTTGCTTGTAAGAGTCACATCTATTTCTGCAAGCCCAGTGAATCATATTTCGGACAACAGTTGAATTTAAAAAAAAAAAAAAAATGTATATCACTCCAATAAAACTTGATCGATAATGTTTTTGCAGGTACCGGATCGAAACCAAAGCCGGCACGACCCGTGAACGGAGCATCGGCGATTTCGCCGGTCGTGAGGCCGGCGGTCGAGGAAAAAGTTAAAATCACGAAGATTTTCGAGTTCGCCGGGGAGGAGGTGAAGGTCGAGCAGGAAGTACCGGCCGACTCTGCGGAGGCCAGACTGTCCCTGCCATCGGTGGAGAAAGCGACGAAGGACGCTGAATCCCCTGTGGACGTGGAGCGAGGTCCGTCGTCGAGAGGGCGAGGCGTCAGACGCGCCGGTCTCGGCGGTATATCGTCGGTTCTTGGTCAGCTCGGCAAAAAAGCTAAAATCAGTACGCTAGAAAAATCGAAGCTCGATTGGAACAATTTCAAGAGGGAGGAGAACATCGACGAGGAGATAAACACGCACAACCGAGGAAAGGACGGTTATCTCGAGCGTCAGGATTTCCTTCAGCGCGCGGATCTTCGGCAGTTCGAAATCGAGAAGCAGCTGAGACTCTCGAGGCGCAGCACTCGATGAATCCTCGTCGAAATTGCACTCGCACAGATCCGGCGAAAGTCGTAATTCACGTAACGCGTAGAGGAGCATTCAAACAAATATCGGGCGCACAAAACGTAAAACGAAAAAATCTTCGAAACGCAAACCGAGCATCTTTTCGCGTAGTCTTGACTCGAATTTTTATGCTCAGCGGTAACTCGAACTCGTGCCGGCTGCCGATAGAACTACTGTGAAAAGATAGTATGGAAAAACAAGAAGTATCCAATCTCGCACCCCTGAACCGGGAAATTTTGCTCCAATTTGGACAAACTTAAAGATAACGTAATCGATCATTCCATCTCACCGTACTTCCATGTACGCAATGGACAATGTATTTAATCCACGAAATCTCTAATAATCTGTCGTTCGTCTTAATAGTCTTTGCTAAATAAATAAAAAATATTTAAACGCCGGGAAGCGGAAGACTTACGTTCGTAACTGCCACACATTATTGAATTCCTAGTACACTACGTATTTTCTTATTGTTTTCTCGAGGCAAAAAATCAACCGGGCAACGTGGCTGATTCAATGATTTTTCTTACCCATTTAAAAAATGTATTTACTTTAAAAAAAATGTTAACTGCTCAGGTCGCAATTCGCCTGACGGACTAAGTTCCCGATACGCCAACTGCTATTAATATCTCGTAACGATAATAATAATGATAACGTCTACATAAACTCACTACTGTTAGGTAAATAAAGCGATGAAAAGAGTAAATGAAACTTCGGAGTTGAATCTTTTCGTATTTTTAAAAATTTACTTTCGAACACTTCGTCGTCCGGGCAGACAGGTGTAGGGCCAGAAGACAATGTCGAAAATGATTAGAAGAGCTTTCGCCGATTTGCTGCGATCGTCGGTTCTGCAGCGACGACCTACTCGGTAGTTTTCCTCTTCCGATTTGTTGAGTTCCAAATTTTTTTTTGACGCACGTATAAGTTCCGAAGGATCGTCTTCTGACATTTCACGATCGTTGATCAACGACTTTGCGGAATTGCGACGCTTTCCGAAGTTCTTGATGGACGAGAAACTCCTCACGATCGCACCGCAGATACCGCTGTCCGATTTGTTTTTTCGTTTCCTAAAAAAGAAATTTTCTACCGGTAAATTGCGTATCATTATTTAATAATATTTATGGGCAGTTTTTAATAAATTTAAAATAAATTTTAATGGGTATTTGTGACGTCACTAGAATTACTGTGACCGGATGTTTAACGATTCTTCACATTCTCTTCCACGAAAATCGTTTTTCTTTCGCCCCGTGCCCGATTCGTCATGCGCGAGGTATTCCCACGACCGGTCGGCAGCTTCCTCGTTCGCCTCTCTCCCGGAACCTCGAGTCTCGTCCCTCGAACGCGCGCCCGACGGAGCGAAAAAATTTTCACAGTCGTCGCATTGTACCGATTTGCTTTCGTAATCGGGCCTGCAGAAACGACACTTGCAGCAGCAAGCATTGTCGCCGTTGGGAAACGTGGAAGACTGGTCGAGGTTCTTGAGGCAAGTGCAGCTCTTGAGAAGAAGATCGATGAGCCGCGTACAAGCTGAAGATCCTGAGAGTTTCTTCCTGTCGGTTATCTTCTTTTTTTTCCTTCGTCTCTTCGCCTCTTGCTTATTATTTTTTCGCCCTCGTTTCTTCAATTCTGAACTACCACTTTCGGCTCTTTCGCTGTTCGGCAACCGTTCTATCCTAGGAAGGATCAAGTTTTATTTATTTATTGTAACATATGCTGCTCAAACCTTTTTTACATCAATACACACGGCTAAATAGTGTACAGTGTACAGTAAGTTCTATAACATTTATTTAACTTTAGCTAGGGTAAAAGTGGGGAATATGGCCCGGTCCATATATCATTGATTTACGTGTTAATCGAGGTGGGCCATATTCACCACTTTTACCCTACTACCTAAAAAGTGAGCAGACCTAGAAATATATTTCATAAATGTGAAACTATATATATATTTTTTAATTCGATATGTATCGCACACTGCAGATTCGTTACCTCGCTTTCTTCTCTATCGACCGGATGCCGGTAGAACCGGACTTCGCAGAGTCGCAATATGATTTTTTCGTTTTACGAGTGTTTTTAGATTTTCCGTGGCTCCTCGAAGAAGATGAGGAGGAACGACCTTGGGAAGCTTGTCGACGACATCGGGAATGTCTTCTTTTCGACGGTGATGGGCTTCGAGAGGAGTCGCGCTCAGGATCGTGGCATCTCTTGGACATTGCGTTTTGTCAGGAAGCCGAGGAAAATTTTATCATCCGCTGGCTCGAACGGCCAGCTGCAGTAACGAAATTTATTTTTTTAATCTCACGTTGTCGGCGAATTAACAACATTTTTTGTTGGGGTTATGAAAAATTAACTTTAAGAATTACGTTACATTTTCCAGGCATTCTTCGTATCGTTTATCCGGGCCGGAAGTGGGCAACCGGACGCTGAAAATGGACCGGAAATTTTTGCGTGACGGATCATCTTCGTCAACGGTGGCGCATACCGATCAGCCTCACCCTCTCGCCGATCAGTCAGACATGACTGATGTTGTGACTTGAGATTTTTTCAATCTCCTTCCAGAACTGCGATCTTTTTTTTTTTTACTTCAATAATCTCATGGTTTTATTAAATATTTTGGAAAGTCGTTTATGTCTCACGAAATCGATCCACACCGACTTTCCATTAATAAACAATAATAATAAATCTAAATAATTTTTTCCCTCACTCTTTCATAATAAGAAGAAACAATCCGAAGCTCGTTAATAACAGCAAGATTGACGGAATAAGTTAAATTTAATTACATTTTTATAATAAAAATTTTTACAATGATAAAAAAAAATTCTTAAAAAATGTATAGTTATTTATAGTCGTCGATGCCAAAGGGAGTCTCCGATAATTGGGAAGTGGTGTCCCGATGAGAATTTGTTTTGATCGTAAAAGGGAATTCCGAATAAAAAATGTGCCGGTGAGCCTCGGGAGAGAAAGAGACCCGGTTGTAAATGCGAATTGATGACGCCGGATCGAAGAAGATATCGGCTCGTATCCTCCAGTACGATGTGTGTCTGTGTGCGCGCTGTTATAAATAAAGCATCGACGCCAGTCTGGCGGTCTCGCTGGACGCCGTACGCGGCCTTGCCTGAGGGTACAAATTTATTCACCGACAACCGGAATATCTCTGGGCATCGCTACCGGTTAACTCACGCTTCTCCTCGAGGTTCTCCCGAGCAACAACACAACAACGGAGAGAGTCCGAGTCGCCGGTGCGCGCTCGCACGATTTTAAACGCGCAGGCAGGTACGCCTCGTTTGCTTACCTCGAATACCTCGAGCCTGTGATCCTATATAACTTCTCCGCACCTTCAGCGCCGATCGATCGAAGGTGCAAGAGCGCGTGACTCGAATCACAACTGTACGTTAGTTCTTTTTTTTTCCTTTTTTTTACCCTCCTTCTTTCACTCACCGACGTAAATTTCTTCTCGGTTCAGACTTCCCAGACTGAACACAAGTTGCAAGGGCATTAAGGTGTTACCATTTTTTACTCGGCGATATAACTGTTGAATGACACCTTTCTTATGTTACGGTTACATTGTCGATTAGGACATTTTTATAAAACAGACATTGGAAGCTGCACTATAAAAAATTTTGCTTTGATGATTAGTGAACTGTTAAAAAATTTCGAACACATGTGCGTTGCAATGTAAAGTTACATTTTTATTTTTAATAACATTTTTTGTAAATTTCAGCCTAAAGATTTGTAATTTTAATACCTGGTATTTCGATTGTGGAAAGAAGTACATTAATGTTCAATTAATGCAAGTAATGTAAGCAAATTTCGAGGTCGAGTACATTACACTTAAAATTAATCTTTACATTGTGACATTGGATTTGACCGGAATATTATTCTTGAAAGATCTATAAACGAATCGTCATTTATCTTGCCGGTGCACCGAAGGTTTTATTCATTGCCTTCTGGATTTCTTCCCTCCGGCAATACTTTTATCGAGACTCTCGTGCTTCTGCCTGAATATTTAAGTCAATTTCATCTCGGTTCAGACTTCCCTTTCAATACAAGTTAGAAGGACTTTAAGGTGTTCCAATTTTTTATTCAGCGATATAACTCTTTAATGAGACCTTTCTTATGTTACGGTTACATTGCCGACAAGGACATTTTTATAAAATAGCAATTTTAATAAGAAGTATTTAACAATCTATTTTAATAAAAGTAAAACTGATTATTTGCGGTCATTGGTTCCCAAGATAAATAGAATCGAACCTACGTGGCGAAACTATCGGGAGCCAATTAATTATTTTTCTGGCCTTCGGCATTTTTTTGCCTCAACATTGATTTTCCGGAAGTCGACATTGGAATCGGAAGATTCGCAACGGCTCGTCGTTTTTCTTTCCGGTGCACCGAAGCTTTCCTTCATTGCTCGTCGAGCAGTGAAGAAAAACTTCCTCTTTCCATACTTTTATCGATACTCTGGCGCTCCTCGCTGAATATTTAAGCCGGCTGGGGACGAGGAAAAATTTATGCACGTGGTATACAAAAAAAAACCGTCTCAATGCGAAAAGGAAGACGACGAAGAAGATACGACTTGGAGTTATGCGATCCGAGTATACTTTCGGTTGGAGACCTCTGGTCGGTTTTTTTTTCTTCTTTTTTTCCTCTTCATCGAGAGCAATCGAGTCTGAGCGTGTCTGCCTGTCCGTCCACCTCGAGAAACGGCGAGCTCCGTATTTTGCACCGTACAGCTTGGGCCCAAAGCGACGGATTCAGGGTCGAGGTCCACCACGGCCTTGCTGCGGCGGCTTCGACCGCATCGCGCGTTATACTTAAAGTTAAACGAAAGAAAAAGGGAGGACGGAGAGCGACGGAACGAGACCGCGATGTAATCTAAACTGAGAATTAGACCACGTAATTAGTACTCCTCGGGGCGAAATTGCCGCCTTCACTACCACACGTCTTCATCCACCTATCTTTCCCCAACCGTATATTATCATCTTCATTTTTTTTAGATTATTTCAAATACTCGAATTCGAAGCTATACGCCAAAATCGATTTTGCGAAATGAAAATGCCATGAAATGTTTTCAACCCTCCGAAAATAATTGGGAGAATTATTTATTTCGTAGTTACCGTGGGTGCAAAAAATCTTATCTGATGGAATCGACAAATGAAAGGGGTTGACAGAAAAATTAATTTTTTAGTGCCAAAAATAGTTGAAAATTGTAATTTAGCAGAAAGCTATAAAAAATATAAAAGTGTCTGAAAGATGCCTCGACTAAGACTGTTATTGGCACTGAAAACGAATATCGAACCGTTGATGCGCTTTACTGGTGTTTCGATGTATTTTTTTTGTTTTTGTTTTTTTAGACGATTTCAAATATCTGACAATAATTGTTAGAATTATTTATTTCATAGTGATTATCGTGTGTGCAAAAAATTTTATATGATGGAATCGACGAATGAAACAAGTGGGCGGAAGAATGATGTTTTTAGTGTTAAATATAGTTGAAAATTGTAATTTAGCGGAAAGTTATACAATTCTCTGAAAGATGACTCAACTGAAACTGTTTTTAGCAGCGCCAACGAATACGGAACACCGTCGATACGTTATAGTAGTGTTTGGATGATGTTTTTTTTTTCATTTCCCCGTAAGCCTCTCCCGACTCGGTCCCGAGCGCGCTCGTTCCGTCCTCCTCTACTGAGCATGTTTTATTGATGAGCGTCTAGGGCGTCCCGGCGCTGGCGCCAGTATACGCGAATCCCGATACTTCCCGCTTTATTCGTCCCAACTGTAACGACTGTAAAGTGACCGAGTCTTACATATTTAATTGCTTGCGTATAGTTAATAAATAAATCAACAAAATGTGAAACACAATCCTTCCGACCTAAGGAGAAAAATATTTTCCAAGTACAGAACATCGACGTTCGAGGAAAAAAATTAAGAAGGAATTTCTCCAAGTATTGAGTATCGAGATCGATGCGCGTCTGGAGCGTCCCCAGAGGCGACGCCAGTGCACGCGAATCCCGATACTTCCCGCTTTATTGGTCCCAATTGTAAAAACTGCAAAGTGATCGATTCTTAAAACGATCATGTAGTTAGTAAAGTAGTTAATAAACAAAGGAATAACAATTTTTAAAACAATCCTTTCGATCTAAGGGAAAAAATGCTCCAAGTGCAGAATATCGAAGTTCGAAGAAAAACAAAATAATTATTTTCTTAGAGTGTTGACTATTGAGATTGATGAGCGTTTTCCCGCTTAATCGTCCCAACTGTAACTGATAACTGATCGATTCTTATCTATTTAATTGCTTGCCCATAGTTGACAAAGTCAACAAAATTTTAAAAACAATTCTTTCGATCAAAGGTGAAAAATGCTCCGAGTACATCGAAGCTCGTAAAAAAAAAACAAAACAGAAGGAATCTCTTCGAGTACGTCACACTCGGTTCGAAGAATCTCGTAGAATTGATACGGCGAACGCCTGGCGCGCGATTCCACGGACGATAAAACTCGTTAGTGGATTCTTTAAGAAAAGGCTATTGCTTGCACGCTTCATCATCGAGTGTCTCGTATTAGCCGAGGAATCATGACACGGGACCGGCGCGGTTCATCAGCCGAATTCACGACTACACAATCATCGTCGTTTAGCCGTCGAGAAACTGAGTCATCCTTCCACTTTCAATTCTCGATACGCTCCGGTACTACGAGGACCGCGTGACGTAATCGACGCCTTATCTCATCTCTTTAAACAGGTGAGAGGTAAAATAAAAATTCCGTACGCATTCCACGAACGGAAAAGCTGCGCCCTCCCTCGCCGGCGAGCGATGACTCTCCGCTGGCTTTTACAACAAACTCCCAAACCATTAGAAAAAGAAAGAAGGAATGAGAAAATAAAACAAAACATGAAACAAAAAAAAACATGATCGAGTGGCGGCGTCGAGGACTAAGGGAGCCTGCCGGCTCGTACACAGCCCGCTCGGCAGTCCTCGGGAGCCTTCGGGCGCCTTCGTGTTACTCCCAGTCGTCGGAACACACCGCCCCGGCTCGGCAGTATCGCGCGCAGCCTCGACGGGGAAGGTTTGTGCCCCGCGTCGTTCTCTACTTTTCTGATTCTTTTCATTCCTCGTTGTCAAATTTTTTACGCACGCATCTCCATCCCCGTCGTCTTCCCCGCACCCGACAGAGAGGGACCTTCGGTTCCAAGTCTCGACGGTGTTTTTTTTTTGTAAGACACAAAAAAGGAGCCCCGAGACTCGGCTCGCCTCCGCGCACGGAGGAATTATCGATCTATCGGGCATACGAACGCAGCTCTTTGGATTTACTATTTATTTTTTTTTCGATCACGAAGACAGTGTGTTTTTTTTTCGTTTTGGTTTTTGTGTTGAGTTCGATCGATTATGATTGTCATTGAGGTTACGTGCAACGCCCAACGCCGCTGTTGACTAGCGTGGATTTTAATTTGGCGAATGAACAAGCGTTGAGGAGGAGTTTGACCGACGAACATGCTGCCGCAGACACCGGACATCATACCCACGTCGTTGAGCCAGGTAAGAGATTGTCGAAGGCGTTGCGGAGTGGTTTCTTTATTTTTTTAATCGACCGAGCACGAGTAGCGGTATTTATTTTTGCGATTATTCGTACCCGAGCGTTTTTCGTGGGAGGGAAACCGGATTGGTTTCGGTATCGAACTGAGAAACGGGGTTGGCTGGAGATCTCGCATTTTTTTTATTGGTTAGACGAAGCGCGCATCCAGATGTGCGCCAGAGAGAGATTTTGTTTGACGATGGTTCGTGGAGACAAAATTTGTAACGCGAATTTAGAAAATTCAACAAATTCGTACGAAAAAAATATACCTAAAATAGTTACATTTTTGTTTTTGTTTTTATTTTAGATTCATTGTACATTGTTTGTGTCAGGTAAGAGAGATTGTCGAAGGCGGAATTAAACTTTTTGAGATCTGACATTTTTTTCTTGGTTAGACGAAGCGCGCACCCAGATGTGTGCCAAAAAGAGATTTTATTTGCCGAAGGTTTACAGAGATAAAAATTATAATGTGAATTTAGAAAATTCGTCAAATTAGTAAGCGTAAAAAATATGCTTAAAATATTAAAAATGTTAACTTTTTTTATTTTCACTCATTGTACATTCTTTTTACCGTACGGGTTAGGATGACCGTAATATTTCTTATCTTTAAGCCTATTTTCTCCCTCAGGGTCAAACCTATCTTGTCTGTTAAAATCACTTGTGGACTGAGAAACAAAAAGACAGAAAACCTTCATTCCTTCTATTACATTCTATGCTCAGCGCAATTCTCTGCAGGCAAGATTATTTATTCAAGCGAGGTTAAGCCGAAAACCGAGAGACCGACGGGCCGTGTTTGTTTTACTTCCGGTTTAGTGAACGCGCACACAAGCGGCGAAAGTTGTTACGAATTACTCGCCGACCGATTGGCTTGGAAATTTTTTATTTGTTTTTTTTTTCATAAAAAAGGGGGAAAAGAACACAAATGTTCGTTTGACGCAACTGCGTGCATAAATTTTGGGTATCGCAGTCCGGTGTTTCGAGTAAGTGCTCGTCACAGCGGGGACACGCTCGCGAATATTGATCAGAAGAGTGACAACGCTGTCGTTTGCACACTGCATATAGAGTTCCACATAGAGACTTCTCGTAACACACATTCGATCGCTGACGAGGAGTCACGAGCGCAGCCAACTCGACTATTTACTCGCAGATTTCCCGTTACTCCCACGAGAGATAGTCGATAGTCCCTACATATATTTATATATATGTATATAGTGTCTTATCTCTCCGCTGCACACACTGGTTTACCTGTCAGAGAACTTGCCGTGGTGCCGTTTGTGTCAGTGACGCCATTCGAATTAAATTCCATCGGTTAAAGCGCACTCTCGAGCACGGTATAAAGGAATTTATCCGATATCTTTTCAATAATAATTATTATACTTTTTTTGTTTCTTTTTATTAGAGATGTAAAAATCGTTTATTTCCATTTTAATTACGCTCGGTCCTGGTCAACTCTGGACCAAAAAAAAATGCGATAACGATGATATTTTGTTATCGGTTTGTAAATCGGAATATTGAATTTAAATGGAAACGGACACAATATCCAACATCGAACATCTTTTCAACAACAATTATGAGCGATTTTTTTCTATTCAACAGGTGTAAAAAAATTGTTTTGTTCAGTTTTAATGACAAGAGGTTTTGGTCAACTCTAGACTAAAAAGAAGATACAATTATGAAATGTTGTTATTCGTTTATGACTCGAAAAACGTCCTTTTCAACAATAATAATTATCTACTTTTTTTCAACAGGTCTAAGGGTCAAGTTTTAAAACTTTAGTTTGAACTTGGGATCGGACTTAAGATCAAACTCAAGTTCGAACTTGATTTCGTGCTTAAGTTTAATCTTAAGTTTGAACTTAAGATGAAACGTCAGTCCGAACTTAAGATCAAACTTAACTCTGAATTTGAGGTCAAACTTAAGTACGCAATGAAGTTCGGGCCAAACTTTGAACTTAATTTTGATCTCAAAAGCGATCTTAAGTTCAAACTAAAGTACAATCTTAACTTCACACTAACGTCTTCAAATTCGACTCTAAAAATCTTTTCCTTCAATTTTAGTGACGAAAAAAAAAAATATTAGTTATGACATTTTTTCATTCGTTTATGACTCGGAAAGAAAAGAAGCGGACTCGTTACAGCCGCGCGGTCTCCGATTTGGTTGAGGCATTAAAATCAACCGCCCCCGTGCGCTTGAGGAACTGTTCACGCGTGACACACTCGGTGCAGCACGGATCAGGGGAGAGTATCCGTTACGGTTCGCTCGGTCGGGCTTCATTCTTCATCCCCTTTAGTTCTCCCTCTCTCCCTTCGCTACTTGTTACACAATATTTTTTTTCTCTTCCGACGCTCCTTGTTTCTTTCAACGCGCTATGTGCAACAATGAAAATACGAGTGACGCATCGCGTGAGACTGGCCAGCTTTTTTGGATAAACCCGAGCGAAGAAGCCATTCCACGCTATTCCATGGCGTATCGAATTTCGTTTCGACCCTCGGATTGTCAGCGCCGGAACGGCAACTGTTTTCCATTCGATAAACTCACCTCTTTCTTAATCCTCTTTCATTGGCATTCGTTTCTCACTTTATTCGTGTCAATTCGAAAATTGCTTCGAGCTAATCTTTTTTTGAATATTCAATTTCTTAGAATGCGATACGACGCTTTCACTCTGACGAAAAATTTTACCACATTTTAGTCCGTTTAGATACAAAGATTAAGTTTGGTAAAGTAAAAAAAATGAAAGTTGGTAAAGCCGAAAAATGAAATTTAAGGAGGGAGTCTCGCTGCGCGCTGACTTCGCATAAGTTCGACAACGATAAGAGAAAATTGCAAGTTCTTCTTGATGGTGTAAAAATCTGAAAAAAATCATACGTATTTAGAAAAATAAACGAATAATTTTCATAAAAAAAAAAGTTTTGTTGCCGGGTAATTTGTTAATCAATTAATTTTTTGATGAATTTGTTAATAACATTTTGCAATTATTATCATGCAAAATTCATCTTCTCAGTACCTTTACTATACATGATTTTTTTTCAGATTTTTACACCATTTTTACACCATCAAAAAGTACTTGCAATTTTCTCTTATTGTTGTCGAACTTATGCGAAGTCAGCGCATAAGTTCATAAAGTAAAAAAAGCGTAAATTTGATATAATAATAGCACATTATAATACAAGTGCGATAAAACTGAATGGCGAACACTTCTCGATGGAATAAAAATCTTTAAAAAATCAACCACATGGACGGTGCTGAAAAGATTGATTTTGCATAATAATATTTATAACATGTTATAAAGAAATGAATGAAAAAAAAAAATGTTCAACAAATCCCCCGGCAACTTAATTTGTTAAAATAAAAGCAATAAAAGCGTATGAGATGGGTGCTCAGGCAGGATGAGTGGTGGAGTACAGAGCGTGTTAAAAATCCCTCTGGGGAGGATCGAGTGGATACCGAGCTGCGCTTGGCATGATCAATCGCCCGAACGTAATTCCGTCGCTGGCAGCAACGCTCTCGACGCAGAAGTGGATCGTCTGTCGCCCGAGTGCGCGAATCGTCATCTTTCAGCATGTGGCGTTGATCGACGTTGCGTTCGAATCTCGAGATATACAAAAGGGAAGACGACAAATTGCTTCCTACCGATCGAAGACAGTCGCTGTTCCGCGACGAGCGCGGCGCATGCGCGGAAGAACTAATTGGGCCGTTCGCCACACCGAACGACTTAATTTTTTTTTTATTCTGCGGGCAGCTCGACGATTCGAACGAACGAATTATTGGGGAAAATTTTATTTACGGTCACGTTTAGCCCGAGTGTGACAGCAGGCCAATTACCTGTTACGGCGCGGAGCCACGATATTTCTTAGTCGGCTAAAAGGTCGTGAACACCGTATCGTAGATTCCCCCCTCCACCCCCTCTCGCGTTCGCGCGTGCGCGCCTTTTAACGCGTTCTGATTTACCGTTAGTTGCAGCGTCGGGGCTTATATCGCGGTGCCGATCCGGATCGTCTGTGACCTGAAATTAAAAAATAATTAATTCATGAAAAGAAAAAATTAATAAATAAAAATTAATTATTACAAAAATTGGATTATTTGAAAAGTTAATTGTCAAAAAATATTTATTAAACGAAATTATTAAACCAAATTAACTATGAAACAACTTAATTATTAAACCAAATTAATTATGAAACAACTTAATTATTAAACAAAATTAATTATTGGACAAAATTAATTGATAAAAAGAAAGCTTGATCAGTGGTCGAAAACTCGTCCTCGGGTGGTCCGAGCGAATGAGCCGAAGAGGGTCTCCCCAGTCACGCACGTCGCCTTGCCCAATGATTAAGTATCGGAACCCCACACGTAGAGAACTGGTTCAAGGAACGTTTTCGTTTGGCAACCACCGAGCGAAACTGCGCGAGGTTCAATCTCATTGCCATTTTAGGACATGCTGCAGTCCGGCTCGCGGTTTCGCGTTATTGCCCCTGTCTCTTCCTACTGAATATATGAATATTCTCGTTTCGCTTTATAGAGCAAAGGGCTCAGAATTAAATAAAAATAATCCGTTGGACATTTGTGATAAATATTAGATGCACCAATCTTTGTTTAAACCATCCAGGCTGGAATGTAAAAAATTAATATCTACGCGACCGCGAATGATTGATGAATAGTAAAGAGGTCGATTTATTGCGAATAAAAGGAAACGAGTAGTTCCTAAAAAAAAATTGAAAAAATTGATTAGTCACTGTCGCTTGCAGAGACGATTTTAATATTAAAAAAACAATAGTAACAGTACAGAATTTAATAGAAAATACACTTTAATAGAAGAAGCTTTAACAGCAAAAGTAAACACTTTAATAGAAGAAACAGACACTTTAATAGTAAACGTAAACACTTTAAAAGTAAAAGTAAACACTTTAATAGTAAACGTAAACACTTTAAAAGTAAAAGTAAACACTTTATTAGTAAACTTAAACACTTTAATAGTAAAAGTAAACACTTTAATAGTAAAAGATGGAGAAAAAGTCTCCGTAATTCGAAAGCCTGCTTGTTACGTGGGTGAAATGTTGATTGAACGTGACATTGACCACGCAAGCTCTCTAGCTTTCTCGCTGCCTCCCCGAGCGAAAATAGTATAGCTGAAGGTCCTCGCGTGAGTCCGTTGTGCGGGCTCGGGTACGATCGATTGGTCTGCGAGGCGGCGAAACCCCCTCGTGCCTTTGAACGACATCGACGACCTTCGCCTTAGTCTGGAACAAAAAATGTTACCAATTTTCGTCCGACAGATTTACACATTTCAATATTTTCTCTTTTTAATAATCGATAAAGAAAAATTAAAACGATCGATCATGAAAAATGAATAAATAAGTTTTATCGAAAAAAGAAAGTTGAATCTGAACTCATATTTCGCTTTCTCTCTGCATTTTAAGTTCAATCTTTTTATCTACATATTTAAAAAAAAATTATCAATTCAGAAAAATCAAATCGGAACTTATATTTCGATTCCTCTTTGTCCCTTCGATTTAAATTTATCTCTTTAAATTAACTACTTTAAAGGGATAAAGTTGAGAAATCTTTCTTCATTGGTAAATAATTTTTAAAAAATCAATAAAGAACAATTAAATCAGAACACATATTTCGCTTCAGCCTTTGTCCCATTTGTTTATTTTTTATCCGAAGCATCGTCATCCCACGTCAGCCCCGTGTCGCGTATCTTTTCGCACTCACAAACACACGCGCACACACAACTTCTCTCCTCGGAGAGTACAAAGTGTGCAGTGTTGCTCCGCTCTTGGACAACCCTTCCTTACACTTTCTCGGTCGCATGCGTAAGCGTTGCGAAATAATTTCGCGGCGAGCGTGCAGAATCCGTAGAAGAAAATTGCAAGCCTCGTTAAAAAAAACCTAAACTCGAGCATGAGCTGTAATATTTTTTTTTCTTTAGATCCGTCGTTAATTTCCTCGATTTTTTTAAGTGACTTTTCTACAACGCTGATTTCAATCCGATCGTTTACACGCGTAGTTTTAACGAGATAATCGACGGGAATTCCCCACGTGATTCAAAAAAAAGTCTTCGAACTAATTCCCAATTTCGTAAAAAAAAAAATATATATATATATATAGTTTCAATGATAGAAAATTGATGTTTGCGAAACTGTCGAGTTAATTTCTACTGGCGCCAGTCACTTGTAATAATACAGTTATTATGAAACGTATTTCTCAAGTATTCTTACTTAATTATTTGCAATCAATAATTGACGTTCCTAGATGCAACAAAAACCACTCGGGTCAATTATTTTTTATTTTTTAAATTAAATTGCAATAAAGTGGATAATTTTAGAAGCCTCTCACTTCGTTATGACACGTCGGAGAGTCTTCGAGCCTTAAACTCGATTAGGCTTTTAAAGAAAACGCGGTTTGAGCGGGAGACGCCGCTGGGCGAAGAGTGACGACTACTTTCGTAAGGGGAGCGAAGGACGAATTTTGGAAAGAATTCTCACGGTCCCCGTTGCTTTTCTTACCACGCGAAGAGCCCTTCTTCTTCTTCCCCCTCGAGCCTCTCGAAATACCGCGGCGAACCGCTTCCTCTTTACCACAAATTCTCCGACCAAACAAACAAAAATCTTGGATAATTTATTTCAGACTTTGATCTCTTCTGCGTATCTCGTAGTGTAACGGGTTGTCTCGAATAATAAAAGCGCTTTTGCTATGTTGGCGAAACAGTTGAGATTATTTTTGCTTCCGCCTGGAGAAAACTATGTTTTGGTAAAAAAAAAAAAAAAAATGTCGTGTGTGAGTGACCGATTTACATATTTTAAAACGTCCGTAACTAGAAAATGCTTTGAGATAGAAAGTTGAAATTCGGTACACTAGTGAAATGGGTACGTCTCTTAATTCAGTGAAATCTTTCATAAAGATTTAAGATTTAATAAAAAATATATATATAAAAATAGGTTTTGCCGTTGAAGGGATGAACATGCTCTCGACTTTCCTCGCGGCCCTGAGAGAGGAAATGAATTGGCTCTTAACGCATAAAACGGAGCGAATGAAAAAAAAGAAGAGCCTTAATTCAGTGAAATCTTTCATAAAGATTTAAGCCAGATTGAAAAGTTAACGTGATTATGAAATTTTTCAAAATCTGTGGTAGCTTTAACTTTCGTAAGATTTGATCTTATCCTATAAGTGAAGACAAATATGACAAATATGACGCTTTGATCAAAGATCTTTGGATTTTAATTTCGGCGAAATTTATCCGAGCACTCGAATTTTTTTGATTACTAAAAATGTATAATTCGATTAAACATGTAGAGTTCGATTGCTTATGTTTTTTTGTATTTCATCTAAAAATAGGTTTTGCCGTCGAAGGGACGAACATGCTCTCGACTTTCCTCGCGGCCCTGAGAGAGGAAATGAATTGGCTCTTAACGCATAAAACGGAGCGAGGATGAAAAAATAAAAATAAAAAAAGAGGAGCCTTCCTCTCGCGTGTAGAGCAGGTGGCCATTCTACCTGCCACGGGCAATTTTGCTTTTGCCATCCACACTCCAATCGTAATCTCTTTCTCTCTCGCCTCTGCTTACTCCTTTCCTCGCCATCTTCGCCGCATTATAACAGACCCGTTTCTACTTCGCGATTAACTCTGCATAATTTACCTCGGGCTGTACGCGCACATTAGCCGTTTCTTTCTCTCTATTTTTAATCTGTCCTCCGCGCCGTCGTGTACCTCAACTCGACTACCGACACCGCTGCGTCGACGATCCAGTTCTGCTTAAACGCGCCCGGTACACTCCGAGCCGACCGATAAGATTAGAAGGAATCCGTCCGGAGGCGGCTTTTATCGCTCGACGATCGATACTAACTATTGCGAACTCCCCGAGCAAACGAGTTCTCTTCCGACGGCATTTATGGAACGATATTTTTTCATTTATTCCTTTTAACGCGGTATAAAAGGATCGAAAGATGATGACGATGCGAAAACGAAATGAGATTATGGCGCTGGTTGGACTAAAAAAACGAAAGATGAAAATAAAAAAATTTATATCGCTTTCTCGTAATTTTCCTTTATTCGCAAATTTTCCTACGCGAAAAAGCATCTCTGGTATTTTTTGGTTTCCTCACTGAGTGAGAAACAACGAACAATACACGAAGGGAATATAATAATAATAATAATAATAATAATAATAATAATAATAATAATAATAATAATAATAATAATAATAATAATAATAATAATAATAATAATAATAA
>JAPYZC010000405.1:0-52943 GCA_030522665.1 Ichneumoninae sp. A BG-2022a | reverse complement strand
CGGATCGACTGTTACAATCGACCCCACACATGATTATTAGCAAAGTTACTGTGGCATCGGTAAATAACAATCTGAAACTAATCGTCTCAGCGATCAAAAAGTTCTGCAAAAATGTACCTTTCAACGCCTTGTGCTTGTTTGCACTAATATTTTGTATTGTGTTGCCTAGCTGACGCGATCCGCACAGCCGAAAAATAACTTCTGCGCTCACGAATCAAATTTGGTTTAGGCGAATTGATATTTTTGAAAAATCAGCCATGAGGTGATTGCATGGTCATAAGGTGATGTCTATAATGTCGCTCACTTCATATCCGATGCGTCCGATCATGCGCAGTGTTGCGCAGCCGCTTGTTACAATTGACCCGTGTTACTTTTGTCCCCGGTCTCCCCTACGCGTCGGGAGTCGGATGACTGTAACACCGGAGAGACTTACCTATAAGACGATAGGGAACTTTGGACCGGATGAGATAACGCCGTCAGGAGCCCGGGAGCTTCTTGGACCGGTGTCAAGGTGGGGGTGTAATTAACGCTAACGTATCTATCGGAGCGCCGATCGAACTGAGATTAAGGGTACAGGGCCTACCTCGATCTTCGGCCCGGAGCCCGTGGCCGGCTCCCTCTCCCGGAAACTGATACCCTGTATCAGAGCGTGTATCCTTTACCTTTGTAATCCTCGTTCGCCTCGACTATCTATTTATACGGGGTCGTGAGTGTATCGTTACGAGCGAGGCGCAACGGCTCATATTGTTAGTCTCCCAACCAACAATGGAGCATCCTCCGCAGCTATGGGCTCGGTAGTCAGGTTTTTATTTTTTTTATGTATTTTTTTTATCGTTGTTATTAATGACCACGGAAAAGCAGTCGATGGTTCACGAGGCGCCGCAGCGCGTCCCCTCGGCGCACTTGGCACGGCGAACTAATGAAAACAGTATAGAAAATTATACGGCCGCAACGCCGTTCCGACGAAAGTTGTTGTATCGCAGGAAAAACACTTGAGCGAGGAGATGCAGAGAAAGAGGCGGAGGACCGTCCGGTTCCGCTGGGCCGGCGGCGAACCGCGGGATCCCGCGTTGCTATATAACAAATTACAATATGTATGAAACACAATGATGCCACATTACAACTTTTCTGGGTGGCCCAACGAATGCATTATATTTATCACGTTTATGAGAATGCGCCGTCGTGCCAAGAGCCAAGCCTCTTTTCCACCCCCGTCCGCTCACTCCGCCGCCGACGACGCGGCTGTAAGGATCGTGAGGGACAGAACTTCCGGCAATTGCGCCGACGACTTACGCCCTATTACGTATACCCGATTACCAGCAGGGTTTCGCCTATTCTCGTTTCCTTTGTTCCTCGATAGCGATAGAGTTTCTAAACTCGGGCGCGGGTAGTTTCTGCCCATTGGGTCTCGAAATCGGCAACGAGCGGGCGAGAGGGTTACCGGACAACTTTGCTGTACACCCGGCGACGACGCGTCACATTCGCACAAACTGCGACGACGACGACGGGGACGCGGGCGTTCGTCGAAATTTTCGGAAATCGAAAATCCCCCCGTCCACCGGTTCGACGTTCGCACGGCTCAAAGCACCTTCCGAAACTCATTTTCGAGTTATTTGTAGAATGGCGAACGGGTCAAAGTGCGGAATAATATGTGTACCGTAGAAACTGTCATAACGTCCCCGGGCAGTTCCGACTACTGCGAACTGCAATCGGCGACATTCGAACTTTCGACGCGACCAAAGTCTGTTAATGCAGCCCTGAAAAGTTCGTCGCGATGTATATGGACTTTTGAAATTTTTCTGTGGAAGCACATCACATTGTCCCTTTATCGTTGTCCACTTATTCGTACCGTGACTGGCGATCGGACTTCCATGTAAACATGGCTAGATGTTATCGTGTAATGTAATACATATTTGTATGCAGTTTTAGGACGATGGCTCACAATTTACGCAAGTGAATTACGCGATCTACCACGACAATGAAATTTCAAAACGGGCCTAGATCTTCATAAACATTGCACCGAGGGAAGAGACGTGACCACTCCCCTAGTGTACCAAATTTCAATTAGCGATTTGAAGCCTTTTCCGAGTAGAACCTTGTTAAAAAATGGTCTATTTAAAGTACGGTATTGGAAGTTTCTATGAAAAACTGGTTTTTATAAAAAAACAAACATTAAATTTACGGACAATTGTGAAAAATTGATGAATTTATAGAGTGAAATGAAAGTAAATTATTTATAAATTTTTTAATATACCGTACGTTAATTTTTCATCACAATGGTACATAAAATTTAATATACCAGTTTATGCATGAAATTTAATGTGCTGGTTGTTAAAGTTTATATGGATAAACTCGTATAATAAATGTCATCTGTAATTGTGATGAAAAATTAACGTACAGTATATTAAAAACTTAAAAAATAATTTACTTTTACTTCACTGTAAAAGTCCATTAATTTTTCATTAAAATTGTACATTGAATTTAAATTTGCGTAAAAATTAAATTTACAATTTTTTTCAACAGTGCAATGCAACGACTTCGATCTAACCAAGGCCAACCGTCACCAAAATCGTGTGTTATAGTGACAAACCTTGGACATCAGCAACCCGCCCATACGATACATATACCTTTCGTCTAAAACCGAAAAATTTCTGAAATCAACCAAGAAGAATCTCACCAATCTTTGCGGCCAACAAATGTTTCTTGAAGTAAAAAAAAAAACTTTTTTACCGCAAAGAAGTTCCATCCTAACAAATGAGCGCGAGCGACGAGAGAATCATATCCAGTCGTCTTCGAGTTCTCCGTCTCGGACGCGTACACCAACGGCAACATGTATAATCTCTCCGAAGGGAATAAATCCCGAAGAGATGTGGAATCGGCGAGCGGTCTCCCGTATCTGACCATAAATATATCGTTACAACGACGTTAATGGGGCATCTCGTTGGACTCCGGGTGATTTTTTCACGTCAGAACCCCACTATGGAGATGCAGCCCCGCTCCACCGGCCAGATAGAGTCATTATATTCGACTCTGCGTCCGATATCATACGTCCTATCTCTTCTCTCAGCGCCGAAATTCATTGCGTTGTTCGGAGCTCTTGTGTATCTGGTAATCGTATCAATCTCTCCCCCTCTCCGCTATTCCATGACTTTACTACTCGAATCCTCCGGCTTCGAAACTATCTATATCTTTTGCAGCTCGATGGCCCATAACCGTTCGCGCGCTGGCAAGGGGATTTCTGCGGTGACCGCTTGCTGTATCTATTTTGTCTCCATCCATGCATATACACATACACACATATACACATATACACATATACACATATACACATATACGCATATACGCATATACACATATACGCATATACACATATACACATATACACATATACACATATCATGTGTATATATATATATATATATATATATATATATATAGTACCACGCCCTCCCAGAGGACCCTAGACTGCTGCTGCGGGTTTCTGCTGCTGCCGTTTCAGGAAGGCGCTGGTCCATTGCTGTCTCGCCGGACTCCAGCCGCTCTCCTCGGCGTCGAGTGAACGGGAGCGGGAGCGAGAGATTGTGCACCGAGTGAGATTCCCCGCTGGCGTTGCCGCCGGAGACAGAGAGAGAGAGACGCAGATCGTGCCCGGAGCAACGGAGGCCAGAAACCGAACGAGCAAGAAAGCCAGAGACAGCGTCAAGAGAGACGACGAGCGAGAGGGAGCTCGACGGAGCCATGGGAGTCGAAGAGCAAGAGGGAACGCGACGCAGCATCCACCGCCGGCCGCAGCCAGCGAGGGGAGACGTTAGTGGTAGGACCGTGACAGGATGACAGCCCGGGTGATTCATCACCGATGGTCAGCCGGGTCGGACTAACCGACGGAGCCGGGCAGCAGATCATTGCGTACCGGCCAGCCTACTTCTGTCACATTATACATACGCAGCCTCCGACGGCCGTGGTCCACGGTCATCGGAGGCGCGGGGCACCGGGATGAAACTCGAGAGTCGCCGGTGGTGCGTAAAGAAAAAAAGTTACGAAAAAAAGATTTAAAAAAAGAGACGAGAAGGAATTAGGTGAATAAGAAGACGATGGAAAACGCGAAAGTGGTTTTGGGATGGGAAAAAGAAAGTATCAATCTTGGGAGTGTGCGAGCAGCCTATTTCCGTTATATTGTATATACGCAGCCTCTCAAGGCTGTGGTCCAGGCAATGAAACAGAATTATCAATGACGGAAAATGCGCTTCCGAGCTGCCAAAGAAAAAAAAATCGTTATTTCAATTCTACATTTAATTGTTACAATTCTGTAGGGGAGTGAAACGATAACATGACACCTTGATAGTCTTGTTGTCGTTGTTTTATTATCATATGGAATCGTAAGAATTGAAAGTAGAATTGAAATTTAAAAAATGAAAAAAATTAAGAGTTTTATTTTAGTGCGATCATCGGAGGCGCGGCCGCGATTAGATTCGAGAATCGGCGGTGGTACGTAAAGAAGTAAAGAAAAAAAAATAGAAACGCGGACGAATTGGGAGACTAAAAACATGTGGAAAAAGCGAAAGTCGTTTCGGGATGAGAAGAAAGAAAAGAAGTATCAAATTTGGGAGGGTGCTGGCAGCGAGCAGCGAGCTGCGTCTCGATTTTCACGTAGACCAACCTACTTCCGTCACAATATAAGTACGCAGCTTCCGAGGGCCGTGGTCCAGGCAACGAAAAAAAAAATATCAATTCCTCAAAGAAAATTCGCTTGCGGGATGTCAATGAAAAAATTGTTATTTCAATTTTACTTTCAATCCTTACACTTCCGTACGGGTTCATACGATAACATGTCACCTTGATAGTCTTTGCGTCGTTGTTTCAATATCATACGGAATTGTAACACTTGAAAGTAGAATGTAAATTAAAAAAAAAATTCTTTCGCAGCCCGCAAGCGAATTTGTAATTTAATTAATGTCCTCGCTGATTCTCGGGGACGAACCTCGAGAATCAGCGGTGATGCATAAAGAAAAAAAAACTACAAAAAACAAAAGCATAAAATCAAAAAACGCAAATGAATTAGAAGAATAAAAACACGTGGGAAAGCGCGAAAGTGCTTTCGGGCTGCGAGTAAGGAAATAGAGAAAAGAAGTATCAATCTCGGTAGTGTGCTCACGGCTCGCCGGGAGGTGGGTGACAATTTCCGCGTGTGTGTCGTACATGCGCGTACGGTCGGCGCGGCTGAGAAAGAGGAAATCTGGTATCGAGATACAAGGGATGGAAAGTGATGCCCCGCGGGCTCGTACACAAACGTATGAATCCGAAGATTGGAGCCGTTTCACCAGGGAGAAATCATCGATAAAAAGAACGTTTCGTGCCCTCGGGATGAAATCGTGACGGTAACCGTTCCGTCTCCGAATTTCGTTTTTCGCGCTGCGCGGGATCAATTCAAACGGGGGTTTTTCAGCGTGAGAGATCTCACTCGGTCCCATCCGCCCCGACGTACACGCTCCGCATTGGCTCCGTACTCTTTATTCCCGTGGAGCTTCGCCGCGAGTGCCTGGCAGTTCATTCCTGAAGGCGTATGTGGGCGCGCGCGTGTGTGTGGATGAGGAATGAGGGAAGAGGCGAAGGAGAGGAAGCGACGCGTACGAAGAGCGGCTGCTGCACCTATCGCTTTACCGTACACCATCGCCGCTTTAGTTGTATCTGCGTACGTGTGGATCCGCCGACGCCGTACGTCTCTCCCCTTTCATGTTTGGCACTTGGCACTCGTGGGAGCTTCGACGTTGCAGCGTCGTCTTCGAAATACTCGGCTACTTTATGCACCACTCTGTACACGAGAGTTGCTCTTTCTTCCGCGTTTCCACCCATCCGCATGCGGCGCTCCCTCACTTCCAGTGCACCCCCGCCGCAGGGGAGAGCGGGGCAAAATGAGACGGCGGGCACCCAGAAAAATAATTTATTCGACGGCGACTGTTTATTTGGTTTAAGTAAAATATTTATTTGATTTAAATAAATACTTATTTTAATTAAGTAAATAGTTACTTAAATGAAATAAATATTTATTTAAATCAAATAAATAGTGACTTAAATGAAATAAATATCTATTTCAATCAAATAAATATTTTACTTGAATGAAATAAACAGTCGCCGTCGAATAAATTATTTTTCTGGGTGGGGCAAAACTCAAACGTCCAATAATTTTTAGATGCCCCATTTAGTCCGAAGGATACATCCGGATTTTCGGAGCCGTTTTGCCCCACTTACCGCCACTGCCACCATCCAAAAGTTAGGCGAAGTTGCGTTTTGCCACGGTGACCCGTTTTGCCCCGATGGTCCGTTTTGCCCCGCAGTCCACACAGGCCCGTTCTCCGTGAGACTCCTCGAAAAATATTTTTCCACCGACTATCTCGACTGGGTAATATACCGTATCCGCATATTCGCCGTGGAATTGTTCGAACACCCTACCTACGCTTCAGAACGTTGCGACACTGAGCGTAACACGTTATATCTTCCGTACAACACTTTTATATATCTGCAGGCAGGTATTTCCTTTTATTGAGACAAATATACTCGAGAGAGATTTTCGCGTAGCGAGTGAAATCGAGACTTAAGTGCGGTGGGGAAAAAAACAATTGAATTTTTACGTTTTAAGGCTTTACGATGTGTGAGTAAACGTGGAATTGCACGATATTTGTGGATATCAGCGTATCGCTCATTGTAATATCCATGTCGACTAAGATATTTCTGAACGTACACTAAGAAGAAATATTGTTATTTCTAGTATACTAATTCAACTGAGGGAAAATCTATACGTACAGTGTAAACATTTTTTTTTGAAAATTAATTAACGTTCTTGGAAGCTTTTTTACATAAACTGTTTCGGAAATTTCAAACACAAGTGCGTTGCTATTTTGCAGTAAATTTTTTATTTATAATTAAAATTTTTGTAAATTTTAGGCAAAATATTAGTAATTTTAATATCTGGTATTTTTTTTATTTTACAAGAAAGTAAATTAATGTTCAATTAATCTGAATAATGTAACCAAATTTCAATTTCCAGTACATTAAATTTACAATTTACTTTTACAGTGTATAGTTCCCATTGAAATATTTTAGTACTAGTAGTGGATTTATTGACAATACGGCAAATGAAACGATTTTTGGTACATAGCGTAGATTGTCATGAGAACAATATGATGGGTATTTAACTTTGCGTATTATGTTTCGAGCGGGTTGTACACATAGCGGTTTTATATTTTCAATACAGTAAAATATAATTCCGTAAAATTGGCGTTCGAAGTTCCGTAAAAATGATTTTGTTAAATGAGTGATAAACTCGTCTGTTCACGTTTGAATATACAAACCTGTCCTTTTATTTACCGTGCCATTCACAATTTGAGTTCGTACTTTTGTTTGCGAAACAAGAGGCGGATGGAACGATCGGAAAGTTAACAAATAAAAAATTGTGGACGTTTGTGGACAATTAAAGTATAAACATTTTTTACTATGTAGTTTCATGGTACCGAATTTTTTTGAACGTTCTTTAATTCTCATTCCTATCGGAGTAATGCGTTGAAATATATTTAATAGGTTAAACGCTAATAATATTTGTTATTACCATTTACGATTGTTGCCCGAACTATAAAATATAGACCTTCCCACAGGGGATTAAATCTTATAGCAAAAAGTGACTATGGTCGCTCTAACTGTGAAATTTTTTCTCAGTGTACGCTTAGCGTCGAAGTTTTTCAGGAATGCACGAGCGAAAGCTTTTTCGCGCTCGTGGTAATTCAAATATTGCAAAACCTCCCACTGGATCGACGATACCGAACCGCAAATATTATGGACGATCGAATGGGGGCCAAAGGGGCACCGGCGTATAGCGGAATATTATAGCGTAAAATGATGAAAAAAAAAATACACACAAAAATGTTGTTTCATCTATTCCAGGATTGCGTGTAGAGGTTTCGAATAACATGTGGTCAATGCGCTACTCTGCAGGCAGCTTTTCATTGATATATACAGTTATTTCTATCATTTACGCATATTTGCGCGCATTCCCTCTCGTGGCTCCTCTTTTCAATTGGTTCGTACAATACACACACACATATTCGAATACGCGTACGTTTGGGGATTGTGCAGAAAAAGAAAATGGCTCCGGGCTCGCTCGTACACATAACAGTGTACATAGGACGAATATTTGCTATGGGCATATAGAGCATGTACGCTTTATGAGAAGCATGAACGAGGTCAGGCTCCAAAACGGTCAATGGTGTGGCGGCCGAGTACGGAGACCCCGGAAACCGGGCCAGCTGCGTTAGATTTCACGCGACCAATTATACTTTCCGCTTCGGCCAATTTCGTAGCGCGACCGGAAGCCCCCATTTTTTTTTCGACAGTGACGATACAGTTTCCAATATAATCAGCTCGGCCACGTCGATTGCACTTTTGTGAACTAGATGTTCGAAAAAAAAAAAACGATGAAGTTTTATTTTTTCCTCCCTTGCCAGATGACCCAAAATTGCGACTTGTAGGCTATTGCAATAATGTTTGTTTCTAAGTTAATCAAAAAATTTCATTTCGTACCAGAATCACGTCACTTCCGATTTGAAAATAAAACATTTCGCCCGCATATAATTGATTTACGTGTTAATCGAGGTGGTCCATATTCACCACTTTTCTCCTACATCACTGCCGATCGAAAACCCGCTCAGGAAGCGGAAAAAAGTTTAACTTTCGGCCATCAATATTGACACATCGTGGCGGTCTTTCAGTAAAAAGTTACAAACATCAAAAATAGCTCTTCACAGAGGGATGAAATCGGAAAGCTTTGAAGCCCCACAGAGTTTATCCGTACGTTGAAGTGGAGGTGGACGGTTATACATACGAGCGATTAGGCGCACTATTCACCAAACTAGATAAACTCCAGTAGTTATACCCGGAGTAGATCCGTATATCGCGGGAAGTAATCTTTGGCTGAACCTATCGCGATGGAATATACCGGTGGCATTTAAGCTCGCACTACCTGCTGGCTACATCTACTCTAACGGTATGCAGCGAGGAGGGCCGCCGGATCGCTGCACTGTTGGTATTACGAGTATCGTAAGCAGCTCAACTTCCCCCACGTACGATTTGCAGTTTCAAGGGATGCATCCGCCGGTTCATTGGGGTCAGATGAATAAATTTGGGGACGCCATCGCTTCGCAACCGCAGACTACTCATCCGCTCTCCGTCTATGCAACATACACAATTAGATCAAATTTAACTGTACACATATCGTTCGATGAATACACGAGACGAATATAATAACCTGCATTAAACTGGGCATTAATTCACGTTTCTTTGAATACTAATAAAAGGGGTTTATACACTGTGGAGCCGATATTCGGAGCGGTACATGCTGATAAAGCCCGTTGATTCGCAAAGCCCTGTATTGAACCGGTTTAACGTTATATCCATTGATACTGCGTACTACATACATATCAAGTATATAGATTTAGCGCGTACCCGTCAAATATTTATCGTTATCGCAACGATATATAGTCGTGTGTATATAAATGGGAAATAATCTCAGCACCCGGTCCGATGCTGCAGTCGAATTTTGTTACTGCGTTTAAGGTGGCTTGTATTAACGCTATACATGTATGATAAAAAATGTTTCTGTAAGCGATATTATCACCATTGTGTCCGGTGGAAATTTTCTTCGGCGAGCATTAAATTCCCGGAAACTTTCTTCATTTCCGAGGTGCGTTAAAATTCCCTGAAATTTGCAGGTTTGCAGAGTTCGCAGTCGACTGCATAACGAAATAGAGAGCGAGATTCATGTGTCGCTTGCTTCTGAGCAGGAAATGGGAAATAATCTATACTGCCGGTCCAATACTGCAGTCGAATTTTTTTTCGACATTTAAGTTTGAATAAAAAGTATAAGTTCATGATAAAAAAATGTTACCATATGCAACATAATCACCATTGTGTCTAGTGTGATTGTTTTCCAATAAGTATCAAATTCCCCAAAATTTTGGCCCGTTGAAAATGCCCTACAATTTTCAGGATTTCGAAGTTCTCCCCCGAAAGTGGCCACCCCGTAAAACACGATAGTGAGCAAGATTCATGTGCCGCCGCTTCCGAGTCATAAATGGGAAATAATCTCATCTCCCGGTCGGAACCCGCAGTCGAATTTTGTTACTGCATTTAATGCAGTTAGAATGAACGCTATAAATCCATCATAAAAAATGTTTCCATATGCAACATAATTACCATTGTGTCTAGTGGAAACTTAACCCATCGAGTACCAAATTCCCCGAAATTTTCCTGACTTCTCCGGCGCCTCGAAAATTCCCCAAAATTTCCGGGTTTTCCAGCTCTCCTGCGACAACCCTGTATATTAAGATAGAGAGTCGAGATTCATGTGTCGCTTGCTTCCGAGCCAACTCGTCAATGGCAGAGGCACGGCAGTAGAATAAGTTTAAAAGACGGAGGTTTTCCCGAAGATAGTGGAAAGGGATGTGTTCTCGCGTCGGGGCTGCGCGCGGGGAACCGCCGCCGAGGGTTGTCCGGGAATAGGTCGGGGGCGGGAGTGTTATACTGGTGTGTAGGCACAGGATGCAATATCGGGGCAATATTGCTTGAATACATAAGCGCGTCCATGCAACGACGCCCAGAAACGGCAGAGATACCGCAAACTGTTTCTATAACTCACAAGGGTAGATAGCGGAGCACGAAGAGACCTCGCGCGCCCCGTCGGGGGTAGAACGGGCCGCGCGACGAGAACGTTCTTCCATTCAATACTAAAAGTTGAACCGGCGCTCTCCGTCTCTTTCCCTGGCTCCGCACCACCGGCGTTCGCCTCGCTCTGCAACATTGCGGTGTCTTCGATCTCCATCCCGCTCTTCCTTTCTCAATCGTTCCTCTCGTCTTCCTGAATTCCTCTCTTCCTCTCCATGCATACACATATACATGTGTATGTATGTATATATATATACATATATCGTTCCGCTATGTGGAATTGTGCGGTACAAGGCGTGCACATCGACTCGAAAGCCACGCCGCTTGCCATTCTCATCGATTGCATAATATCGTCGTCTTTCCAGTAAATAGGATGTCGAGCCAACGCCCAAACGCCAAGCGCCAAATACGAATTTATCCGCTATCTCAACCTCACCACCCCCTCCCCTCCGAACCCCGCAACCCCCCTGTGCTTCGCCGAAAAATAAGAACGGCGAGCTTTCCCATCCGCCTTGCCAGCGACGTCGGATATATCGCGTTGCGAATGAAGAGCGCGATTCAACGACTGCACAACCGAGAAAACTATACGCGAGGTGGAAGAGGAGACGGGAGAATGAAAAAGGATCGTGCGGCGATCGGAAAAATCGAGGGATGCAGAGGGAATCGCAATTCGCTCGAGACTCGGAGGTGGAAAGCTCCTCCGTTTTACGGAGGAAAGTGTGAAACGAGAATGACTGATTAATGTCATCAAGCCGGGTTCTCGCACCTCCGTCGAGCACGGACGAAGGTATCTCCTGTTCCTATCCTGTGCCTCATCGGATTGCTTCCAGTCTTGGGCGTTTTGAAGAAATCGAATCCTCGTCCTCGGCCAATTCGGGGGGGTTGAAAGCGCGAAAGCGGAGACACAGAGAGTCCGGAAGGAGATTCAACGGGGGGATCTCGTTTGAAAATGGAAACGGGCTGGCGCTGGGGGTTCGACCAATCAATCCCATCAGGCAATGCGGAGGAAAAAGGACGTGAGGAAAAAAAATATAATGAAACCCGCGTGCGTTGCTGGTACGAGTCGCGATAGAGGGTTCGAGAGTGGTGAGGCATGTGCGGGACGCGTAGCGGAATGCCGGAGCTGCGTTCCCTTGGTGCGAGCCCGGAGCCAGTCACGCAGGGGGAAGAGCTGTTCCGAAGGAGGATGACGAATTAGGGCCTCGTTACGCGTTAAACCGAGCGTTCGTAGCCCTACACACTGCCGCTGGTGGTTCCGCAACGCTTGTGGCCAGATAGTTCTCGATTTGGGGGATTGCGGGGCGAAACGGAACCCTGGGACAAAACTACTCATCCATTTGAGATGAGACTTGGTAACAAAAAAATTGGCAAAAATGGTCCATTTTGGGCCGGAGTCCCATATGGTTTGGTTCACGTTGTTTGCGCTTTTGTTTACTCGACCGGCGCCAAAATCGATGGCAACAATGATAAACGCCGAGAAAAATAAGCACCAGGGACAAAAGGTCTCCTCCATTTGAGACGAAACTTTGTAACGAAAAAATTGGCAAAAATGGTGTATTTTGGGCCGGACTTCCAGAGGCTTTGATTCGCGTTTTTCACGCTTCCGTCTACTCGACCGGTGCCAAAATCGATGGCGACGATGACGAAAACGCCGAGAAAAAGAAGCACCAGGGAGAGCCAATCTCTCTCGCGAAAGTGCGAAGGAAGAGACAATGCGCACCCCGGTTAATCCCGGCAGAAGCCTTTCTTGCTCAACGAATCCAACGAATGTAGACGTCAGGTGGGATAACGGGGAAGAGAGTGATCCGGACTAACGTCGAATCCGGCGGAGGGGGGTGGAGTCCCTAACAAACTTTGCTTTCACAACGCGCGAGTCTGCTCTAACTTTCAGGATTTCCTCCGCTCATTTCGTTCCAGCTAAGATTCCTTGTCCCAAAAGTTTTCTGCAGTTCGGGCGCTAGTGAGGAAAAGCGGAACCGCGTCACTCTTCTTCGATTAGATCACCAAGGGAAAGCCTAATTGGATGTACCCGTTTTCATTCGTGGGTCTTACCACGATAATCAACCCACTTCCTCGGCATATCGGAGTCAATGGTTAGGAACAAATCGACCGCCGCTTGTAATCTAGACAAATTCCGGCCTCTGTTTCGACCAGTTTTATTGCAGTTCCGAATTAATTCTGCTTCCCGTCGAGGCACATTTCTAACCCGGCAACTCGCATCCTCCGGAACATTACCGGATGCAGAATTCAACGTTGTCTCTCAGCATTATCCGTCTGCCAGTCTCTCTTGAGAACATAAACACTGCAGCCTTGATGGAAGCCGTCAAAATCAACACTACCCTTCCGCAAACTATTATAGTCGCTCCTCACAGACCGGCTTATCTTCGAACTTGCATAAATATTCAGAGGCCCCGAGAGGACGTAGACGTGTTCTGGCCTCCTTAGCGATTGTCCTGCGTTAATAGCCGAGTAAACTGTCTCTAACCGAAACTAAACTCTAACTGTGATGCCAGTATATATTTCCGGTGGCCACTAAACACGCAAGTTAGTTTGTCGTGCATTATGGGCTTTACAGCCAGCAGCCGCGTGAAAAACTGGTTAAGATAGACTCGTTTCAGAACAATTATTTGCACTGGCATGCCATTTATTTACGTTTGTACCTGGTGATAGGCATACGACGATAGGCATTCCTTATTATCACGTAAACTATTATACTCGCTCTCTACCGAACAGGCAATCTTCGAACTTGCATAAATATTCAAAGACCCGGACGTGTTCTGAGCATCTTAGCGATTGTCCTGCCCCAGGAAACTGTCGCGAAACTAAACCCCAACTGCGATGCCAGCACATATTTCCTGTAGATACTAAACACGCAAGTTTGCTTGTTATACACCACAAGCTCTGCAGCAAAAGCCGCGTAAAAAAACTGCACTGAGAAAAAGCAATAATTGCATTAACTAAGATGCGGTGACTGACGATCAAAGGTGGTATTTGGTTGGGACAACAAAAATGTTTGCTTGAAGGACATCGTGCTCGATACATACAACGGCGACTAAAAAACAAAATGACGCTCTATAAAATCAAACATAGCAAGTAACAATCGTAAACTTAAAAATTAAACTATATTACAGCCAAGAGAAATTAAACCGAAGTAACAAAAAATATATAAAGGAATACATAGGAATGAAAATAACGAAAAATTAATGAAAAATGAGGGTCGCAGGAATTCTTTTTTAGGAAAAATAAGGATCGTGATACTGGTCGTATCACCCGGAAATTGCCGGGGATACAAACGGCGGCGCCATTCGTTTGTTACGTTAAAATATAGTACGAGTCGGCTGAAGGATTCAGATCGATGGCCCCTTGCCAAGGTGTATAATTATCATTAGGAATAAAACTAGTACAAGAAAATAACTGTATAAATATTAAGCTTGGTAATAAATCTCTTTTACTACTACTATATTACGGATGGCCATATAACCCTGACTTACCCTACATTACGAACTCTGTAGCAATAGGCGCGTAAAAAAGCTGCACTTATAAAAAAATTACATAGTGTAACCACAGTCACTTTCTACTATAAAATATAGTCCCTTGAGGGAACGTTCTGTTTTATAGTCAGAACAATAATTACAAGTGATAATAGCAAATATAATTATTGCTTAACCAATTAAATATCTTTAAGCAGAACCTTATGCATAGACGTTCCCTCAGAGAATTATTCCGTACACACAGTAAAAAATAATTTCGTAAAATCGGAATACGAAGTTTCGTAAAAATAATTTTGATAAATAAGTGACAAACTGTTTGTTCAGGTTTGAATATTACAAACCTGCCCTTTTATTTCTCGTGCAATTAACAATTTTAATTTGTAAAGCTAAAAAATTAACAAATAAAAAATTGTGGACGTTTGTGGTAAAAAGTACAAAATTTTTTTACTGTATAGTATAAAAAACTGTATTTTTTTCTCCGCCTAATATCAAGATGTCAGATTAATTATGTGCAATGGCTTGGCATTTAATTTTTAATTTTTTTACGGATATATCGGACGATGGACGTCCGAGACATCTCCGTGGCGTTTCAGCTGGTGACGTTCCCCGGGCGACAAATGAGGCGGACGCAAAAGGGCGCCGCGTCTGTTAGTACTAAAAACAAAGACCAACAATTCGTTCAAGCGACAGCTGTTGCGGGCGTCTCGGCGAGATGTTCGTACGGACGTTTGCAACGCGCGGTACTTAAATCACGCGTCAGAACGATTCTCATGCGGGCAACCGCTGTTTTCCAGCACATCTACGGAGACCGTCATCCACCCACCCGTGCCCCAACGACCCTGCCGCCGTCGCCGCGTTACACACCGCCACGTCAATCACAGCAGCCGGAAAATGCCTTTTGTAACGCCAAACAATGGCCGCGTTCCTAAATGGAAACATTGTGGTCGCATAATTTGTTAAAAATCAAACGATTCTGAACTTTGCCCGCATTGCCGCTTAAAATTTCACGCCAGTCAGGGTCGACGGCACAATTGAAAGTGCCCGACTTTCTAAAGAACCCAAATATCGTGGTTCACGAGTTCGCCAAACCTTCGTTTCACAAAATCGCCAACGCAGATGTTGCCGAACATCAGGATCGATAAAAATATATATATTGAACTCAAGAAAAAAAAAACTGCAATTAGATCCTTAGACTACAAGTTTGTAGTTCATTAATACTATGCTAATATTTAATTTAATAACTCACGTCCGAAACGGTAATTCTGATGTTTCTTTGATGATGAAAAATAATTGGCAGCACTATATAATAAATAAAAAAAACACGCTTAAACAAATTTTATATAATAATAATAATAAAAATATAAATAAAAAAAAACAAATTAGCAGGGACACAACTCAACGCGTAATCGAGGTTATACTACACGCTGAGTGAATGGCGGGCGCCTGTCGATATATCTGAATACACTGTAAAAAATTTTGTTTGAAAATTAATGAACAGTATTGGAAGCTTTTTTTACATAAATCATTTCTGAAATTTCAAACACATGTGCGTTGCAATTTTACAATAAAGTTTGTATTTTTCATGAACATTTTTGTAAATTTTGCAGCAAAAGATTGGCAATTTTTATATCTGGTATTTTTACTTTACAAGCAAAGTACATTAATGTTTAATTAATATGAGTAATGTCAGCAATTTTCAAGTTTCAGTACATTACATTTACAATTTATTTTTACAGTGTACTCTTTTGGCCCGTTTTTTCGAAGTTAATTATCTCTGCCATTTCACATTTATTTTTCTTATTCCTTTGCTACGAACATACTGCCACATACACAGAATTAGTGTGCCAAATTCTGTCAAGAGATGTTGCGCCGTTCCGACAAACACTGGACTCAACGAAAACAGCAAAATCGGGGGGCGTTCGTCAAACGCATAATTCCCTTCTTTTTGCCCTAGCGGGCAGTCGGGAATTTAAAAAATTCCATCGTTACCGTTAACGCTGCCGCGAAAATAATTATCGGCGACGAGCGGAAGCGGAAAGCTCTTGTAATTGAAAAATCATCCGGGACTTTCGCACGGCAATCGATCGGCGAAGCCACTTCGCTGATTATTCTGACCGGAAACTTGAGAAAAGTTGCCATCCCCCATATTGCTTGCAGTCATTAGCGCTAGTTTCTCGACGGCGCCTCGCTCCATCCTTTGGCGATCCTTTCACGTAATATTATCGCCTCCTTCCCACGCCAGCGGCTCACCCGGTCTGCATAAAAAATTACTGCGACGAAGTTTTATCGAGGAAGAGTCAATTAATCGATCGTCCGCCGATAGGTATTAATGAATAATTATTTACCCCTTTGTAAGGCGATGCCTCTTTTTTTATTGTGCAGATATAAAAAATAGGTGTTCTTACGGAGATCTGGGGAATTAAAGTTATCGATTTCACGCTGACACTTAACATCCACTATTCTGCCGGAAGTTCCTATGGGGAGACTTCGGAAGTCAATCGAAGTTTCGATTGAACTGGCACGAAAAATTACTCCGACGAAGTTTTATCGAGGAAGAGTGAATTAATCGATCGTCCGCCGATAGGTATTAATGAATCATTATTTACCCCTTTGTAAGGCGATGCCTCTTTTTTTTAAATGTGCAGATATAAAAAAATAGTTGGTCTTACGGAGATCTGGGGAATTGAAGTTGTCGATTTCGCGCTGACTCTTAACATCCGCTATTCTGGCGGAAGTTCCTATGGGAAGGCTTCGGAAGTCAATCGAAGTTTCGATTGAACAGGCTCATTCGGAAAGTCCATTCGGAAAGCGCAAATCGGGATTCGTGTAACTTTCGACGACCGCAACCCGAAGCGCTTTCGGATCAGCGTGTCCGTTTAGTGACAGACACATGAGCTTTAATGACTGTCCGCAGCGGAGAATCGACGCAATCGTCGAGTTCTCCGCCACTGTGGAGTCATCAAACAAATGCGCGTGCGGCTGTGCACTTTGCCGTGGTCGCAGTTGACTCTATCTACTTGCCGCTTTGACTGGACTCTCCAGCAAATACCGCCCCCAATTTTTTTTCTATGCGAAACAGAGTATTCGAACCTCCATCCGTGTTAAATATCCGCGCACAGAGGCGCGCGTTACACACCGATAATTCTATGCATTCGATTCACCGAAACATGATCTCGGACAGGTACAATTCAGAGAGGTGCAACATCCAACATAATCCCCGTTTGTGCATAAACGTGCAATGATTTTTCTGCAAATAATTTACTTCGCATTTTCGTGGAGAAATCATTGTTTTCGTGAAAAAAATATCTTTTGACGTTTTAATGAAAACGTGTTCAGAATTATTAAAAACATCGGAAAATCACAGTATTTTCTTTCCGCCATAAGTTTCCGTATGAAATATTGAGCTGAGATAAAATAATTGGCAGATTCGTGATCAGTAAAAAAAAGTACATCAGCCATAGCACCGAAACGAACAATAACTAAAATTTTTATAGAAAATCTTTGTAGTGAATATTTTCAAAATTAGTGATTTTTTTAATTGCCTCACAGCCATATTTTTCAAACGCGATTATTTTCTCTTATGGACAAAGCGTCCTTTCTACGTGGAAGCTAAATACTCACGGAAAATGATTTTTTATAGAAGCTTTGTACTCAAAAGGAGATCACGTGAGGAAGCTTTGTGAAAATCTCGATTATCATGCTTTTTTAAAATAAAAAAAATAATAATAAATTAGTCCTCACTTGATTAATTGTCGGTCCGCGTCGTGTCCAAATATTTCCACCTACGTATCGCATCGTTCGTCGCAATAAAGTCGAGACTCGCTGCGCACAGTATGGCATTCCACCGATCGATCGGTCACGTACGCCTCTCTTGGGCGAATATCGATGCAACCGGAAGCTGTCAACGGTCTCCGATCCACAGAGCGTTCTTCGTATACGTAGGCGCTTATTGCGAAAAACAACTGCGCATCCCTTTGCGGATTGAGGGCTTAAGGGGAGCATACGCCGCGGGGTATTATGAGAGGCAGCAACTCCAGCGGCGGAATGAGCAAGCCGGGAAGGTCCGAGTCAGCATTTCATTTCACTCTAGAAGCTTATAATCTCGAAGCTTCGATGCGTTCGTCGGATGAGAGCAGAGTAGTTCGTGCGCTAGTCCGGGGAGCTTTCGCCGATTATGCCGTTCATTGAAAGCAATTAGGGAGCTTCCCCTCGTCGAGCAGTGAGAATCCAATAGTCCCTCTCGGTACGGGTCATCCTGAGCTCAAACTGCACACGCGGTGTGCGCTGTAGCTGCCGGTCCTCTCGCTGGCAGCGGCATCGTGAGAGAACGTAAGCCGGACCCTGCGGTAATTAGCCACATTGTACCGGATCAATCATCGGCGCGTGGTTAATGCTCGCAACGGAATACGGGCATATCTCATCAATAACTTCGGTGTCTCCCTGGCGCGGTGTTCCGCGTTACACGACACATCTCGCATCTCCGGTACCGGAATTCGAGCGGCGGGATTGAACTATCAATTTCGAACCTTAAGGTAAAGGAACCGATGCTCGGACGGCTAAGAGCGTTACCAGATTCCGGCGGTTAGTAATTGGTAGAGAACACATTTTTCGTGAAAATCACGGAAACCAACGTCGATGGTTTTTAGTTTCCAAAGCACATCGATTAATTGCAAAGAGATAAATATTTTTGTAATTACGGAAGAATATTTTCTTCAGTAGGGAGTCCAAATTTACCAATCTGTGTGTGTCCCAATGTTTCGGACAATCATAGATTCCGAGAATTCTGATGTATGAATTCAACTAGTACATATCAACTAAAGGAATTTCATTGGCATTTGTTAAGTAAATCAATGAAAAAAATTATATTCACGCGAAAAAATACTGAAGATACGTAACAACGCTACGGAACGGAACGTGAACGGAAGCTACGTAACAAGTACAATTTCCCGACACTATATAGTCTGTCTTTTAACAAAATCCACCAATAAAAAATAATTTAGGCTTACATCTCGTATAACTTTTGTTCTGTGCATCCGATGATGTTTGTAGATACGATTCCAAGTGTCAAATTGGATTACCAATAATTAAATTGGGAATAAATCAAATCTGCATAGGAATTTCCGACGCCTGGGATGCGCCGGAGAATTGGTTCTGTTACCTAGAAGTGCAGTGACGCGGTTCCGAGTGCGCCGGAGATGTCTCTAATTTTCCAATGAACTTTTTTTCTCAGTGGCATTCATTTTTTTTTCTTTTTGCAAAAAAAAGCAAATCCCATCCGCATAAGAAATTGCTACACGCAATAACCTCGAATTTCCTATTCTCCCGAAAAAAAATGGCACCGTTAAAAAGAATTGAAGTCGCGATTGTGAAATAGTTTCTCGAACGGTGTGTCAGACACACGCGTGGACGAGCGAGGATTCTCGGAGCGTTTCACATGCGTGGTCCGAATGAGAATATTACAATGAACTTTTTTCTCAATAGCACTCATTTTTATCTTTTTGCAAAAAAAACAAATTCCACCCGCATAAGACATTGTCACACGCATCAAGCCCGAATTGCCTTTTCTCTAAAAAAAAAATTGGCACCATTAAAAAGAGTTGAAGTCGCGATTGTGAAATAGGTTCTCGAACGGTGTATCAGACACACGCGTGGACGAGCGAGGATTCTCGGAGCGTTTCACATGCGTGGTCGGAATGAGATAAAGGATAGCCGATCCTCATGAATACTAACGGGCCGCGAACCTCGGACAGGAACACGCCCTCCCCCTCCCCCCTCCCCCTCCCACCGTGCCATTATCCGAGGATTTTAATTCAAATCTCTTCTCCAACTCGCCGCTCCGCCGATAGGCTGTATTTATTAGCGTGTCTGCACCTCCGACTAGACGAGCGCTGGCCGGGACTCGACGATTCCGCCGATGTCTTCGCTCAAGGATCGCGGCACGCCGTGTCAGTCGGACGGCCCCGCGTTACCGCGGGCCGGGGCGAAGGATACGAAGGACCGAGAAAGCGAGAGGAGGCGTTATAAAACAAAAAATAATAATAACAAAAATTAAATGTAAATATTCCGTCCCACCACTGACCCCCCGAAAGGAAATACAATTTTCATAGAGCCCTGAGGAGAAAACGAGAGGGTCAGGAACTCCACTCTTCTGAACCCATGCATGATATATTGCTAAAAAAAAAAGAAAAAAATGGTCTTTTCCACCGGGACGGGAATGGTAATATTTTTCGGAGGGTGAAACTTTCCGCCATGGACCAGGATAACGCGCGCCGGACCCTCCTTTTTTTCGATCATATGAAACCTTTGTAGAGTTCGACGACCACGTCTTATCCGTGTTTTTACGAAAATCTACTAAAGCAAAAAAAAATATATGTGTACACAAAGCTTCCCAATGAGGATATCGTTCGAGGATCGGTCGGGAAAACTTTTCCATTTCATCGGGACGGGCGAGGGTAACTTAATTTCTCGTCTTCGACAATTTCCGGAAACGGACGGATAGGCTGTTCGGACTTGCGGACGAGACAGGAAAATCGCGTTGACACCCGCGGTGGCGGGAAGGATGGAAGAGGACGATGGGATCGAGGACGGAAGTTTGTGCTCGCCTTCCGAGCGATCGATCTCTCGATTCAATCACATCACCGCGACCATTCGATTTCTCCATCGCGGCGCGGACCTTTGGCCCCGCCGCACTTTTCTCAGTTATATATCACGAGCTTTTCATTTTAAAGAAAAGTAGGACGATATATCCATGGTTTGACCAATGGAATGGGCGCAGTCCTCGTTCTCCCGGGATATTGTCGGCGAAGAAAAATATATCGGTGGGCGAGGAGGGCGGCCCTCTGGCCCTTGTATATTCAGACTGGATGAACCCTCGGGCCACTGTGGAGAATTCGGCAAAAAAATGAGAGCCGTGGGCGAACAACACGCATTCCTGCAGGCAAGGAAATATCCTGGCGCGGATCATACACCAGAACGCATCGCTCACTGTTCGAGAATCGGGTGAGCGGTAGAGACAGCTCAGATTTAATAGAAAAAACAGAACAAACGGGGGTTTGCAAGTTTCGAGGATTCGGATAAAAAATGTTGATGGTTACACGAAGACTAATGCGCAAAAACCTTGAAACAGATATAATCTCTTGCTTTACATAATTTACATAATTTTACATGATTTTACATAATTTACATGCTTACATGCAAATTACATGCATTTTACATGCTTTACATAATTTTTTTTTCGAATTCATCATAGGAATTGGTGCGATTGTTAATCGATAAAAAACAAATCGCGGCTCATAGACCAGAACGCATCGCTCACCGTTCGACCATCGGGTGAGCGTTAGAGACAGCTCAGATTTAATAGAAAAAAAATGGGGAGCTCAAAAGTTTCGAGGATTCGGATAAAAAATGTATAGTTGGTTATAGGAAAAAAATATGCTAAAGCCGAACAGATCTAATCTCTTACTGTAAATCAATTTTTTGTTTTTCACATTCATCATCGAAATTGCCACGATTTTTTATGGATAAAAAAAAACAAATCTGATTGATTATTTATCACTGTGGAGAGTTCGGCAAAAAAAGATTAGCACTGGCCGCGACCAACACGCATTCCTGCAAGCACGGAAATTATTCTAGCGCGGATCATACGCCAGAATCACCGTTCGGGAATCGGATGACACGTAGCTTAGATTTAATCGAAAAAAAACTGGGGACCTTGAAAGTTTCAACGATTCAGATAAAAAATGTACAATTGGTAATAGAAAAAAATGCAGAAGCCTCGAAACAGATCGAATCTCTTGTTTTGCATCCTTTTTTTCCTTTCGAATTCTATATTAGTATTGCTGCGATTTTTTTACCGCTAAAAAAAAAATTGCGCGTTTTTGTCCAAGATGTAATCGATTATTTATTTTTTATATATATTTTTTTTTTTCGAAATTCATCTTCACGTGTGCCCCATGAACCATGAATTCCAGTTTGCTTATCAAGCACAAGTGATTTTATGCTGCAGTTAAAAATAATCAGGTGTTAATAGGAGCGAAAAAAAAATCCGCGACCAACATATATTCCCGCAGGCACGAAAATATCTTAGCGCGGATCATACACCAGAACGCATCACCCACCGTTCGACGATGGGATGAGCGTTAGACACATAGCTCCGATTTAATAATAAAATTAAAAAAAAAAAACTGGGGAGCTTGAAACTTTCAAGGGCCCGGATAAAAAATGTAAAAAAATGTAGCTGGTTGTAGAAGAAAATACGTAGAAGCCTCGAAGCAGATCTAATCTCCTGCTCCACATAATCACGTTTCATTTAATTTTTTTTCAAATTCATCAAGTGCCGCGATTTTTTCCCGACAAATAAAAAAAAAATCACAAATCGCGCATCTCCGCCCGATATCTAATCGATTATTTATCATTTTTTTTCATTCGAAATTCATCTTCGCGAATGCGCGGTGAACCATGAATTCTTGTTTGCCCATCAAGCCCAAGTGATTTTATATGCTACAGTTAAGAATAATCAAGTGTTAATAGGAGCGAAAAAAAAAATTGCATATCATGCCGCCGTGAGACGGAGAGAGTGCTTTATGTCGCATAAAATGAGTATGCCATATAATATATATAGTTGTAGTAGAAAGTGCACAGAAGTAGTGAGACGACACATCACATATGTGCACTATGAGAGTATCGCTGATACATAATGTACACACGGTGTGAACATCATAGTGTATGCACATAGTGCGTTCGCCGAGGCTCTCTCATGCATCTAGGGTCTATGTGACTGCATATTATGCGACGCCGAAGTACGGGACAAAGCGATGGCGTGACGGCGTGCGGTGTCACGGTAGTAGTTCGGGAAATGGGCGCTCCCGGCGGCAGCACTACCATTTGTTGAGGTCAACGGGGGCCACTACGGCGTAGGCGAGAGATACTGCAGCGCGGGTGAGATAGAGATGGACCGATAGTGAGAGGAGAGATACGCGAGAGGAGAGCACTCGGGTAAGCACCCACTCACCATGCGACAAGACGCAGTTCCGGCTTCTGTGTACGGCATCGGGGCCCGAAGCCTTCACCAAAGTACCAACGTCTTCAATCTTCCAGCAGCCTCCAGAAATCTAGCGAACCGATGTTAAAAAAAGAGAGGGAAAAAGACCGATCTACCACTGCCTAGCGGTAGATTTATCGCGTGGATCTACTGGAAGGCCTACTGAGAGGATTGTAGGTTTACGATACAGATTTGGAAAATAAGTACTGAGTCTGCACTGAGAAAAAATAACATAGTAAAAAGCAACAATACTGACTTTGTACCATAAAAAAAGTTCACAGGGGGAACGTTTACATTTAATAGTTATGACAGTGACAAAAAATCATGGTTGCAACAATAATTATAATTTAACCAATTGAATATATACTATCAAATACTATCTATATAGACGTTCCCCTTGGGAACTATTGGTATAGTAGAAAATACTATTCTTTTTCTCAGTGTGAGACTTGTCTACTTGAGTCTAAAATCTGTGTCTACTCCGGTCTACGGTTTATGCAGATTGCGGTCTAGGTAAAGTCAGGTCTACAGTTTATGTACGGTCTTGTTATTCCGAGCACTGATAAGCAGTGGGTAATGTTTGCTATTGCGCCACTGCTGAGCAGAGAGAAATTGAAAAATTTCTCCGCGAGGTCACTTCCGGTTTGAAAATCTCACTTTTAAGCCGAAAATGACGTCACGCAGAGTCATTTAAAAAATTTCGTTGTGACGTCACTTCCGGTTTGACAATCTCTTTTTTCAACCGGAAGTGACGGATTTTCGATACGAAGTCACTTCAGGTCGGAAAATGAGATTTTCAAACCGGAACTACCGTATTTTCGATACGAAGTTACTTCAGGTCGGAAAATTAGATTTTTAAACCGGAGGTTACGTATTTCCACTATCACGTCACTTCCGGTTATAAAATTAGATTTCCAATCCAGAAAAAAACATATTTCCGATATGACATCACTTCCGGCAAAAAAAAAATTAACCCGTAAGTGACCTTTTCCCTTGCGATTTCGCTTCCGGTCGAGAACAGAGATTTTCAAACCGGAACTGACGCTTTCCCATATGACTCGGAAACCAGTGCGGTCCCGAGCCGATGGTCAAATCGCACCCGGGTTGGTGTACAAGATCGCGAATTTGAAAGACGGACATCCTATATCGCGGGATGTTTTGCGTCTTCTCGGCGAAGGGGATGAATCGCGAATCCGGGGACCGGCAAGGGGGGGGGGGGGTGGTGAGATTTTGGATCAGACAAAAGCAGCCGAGCCAGACGCAGACGGGAAGCCGGAGGAATTTAGCTGAACCGTGGCAGACTGGGCGAAGGGTTGGACGCGCGGTAGCTTGCCGTCGAGATTTAGCCACACGGAAACAGCCCGGAACCCCACTTGGGCAAGATGTTTCTTACCGCGTTGAATAGAGAACGTGGGTGCACGCATTGCGGCGGATTCCCTCGGCTAAAGCACCGCTCGCCTGGCGTCCGCTGCTCGCGAACAGCCCTGGAAAATGGTTTCTATACCCGTTCGCTCGCCTAGCTCTCTGCATTAGCAAAGTCAGCCAGTCGGGTTTGTATCAACGTGAATGCGCGAAGGGAGGGTCACTCCCTCACCATCTCGCCGTGCTTTCCGTCCGACGAGTACGAAACGCCTTCAACGGGGCTTTGGCTTATTAAAAGTTAAAATTCATTAAAATTTCTATTCATTCTTAGAACGTCCAAAGGGGGGTCGGGGGGCGTTTTAACGAAAGGTAGACAAGCCGCGTAAACAAGTAACGTATAGGCCGCTTCGGTATTCATCTCGACGGAGTCTGGCCGCACCCGGTGGGGATACTGGTGAATATTTTCTAACCGTAACGCAGGGACCGAGGCGGCGTACGAGGCAGCGGCGATGCATAAAGCAAAGGGATTTGCCGCACGGAGAATCTTGTTACGTCCATATGAATTGTTGGAGCGTTCGAGGGGGGCGGCGGGAGGGCCGGGCGGAGAGGAAAGAGCATGGACCGCGTTATACGCCGTACGATCTAGCATGTAGCGAAGTACCGTGTAACCCTCGAGAAGAGCAAGTACCACCGAGCAAGCATGCCGGCTAGACCAGCCGGCGTACCGCTGCACAACTACTCACCGGACTGCGTCATTACGCAGACGAGCCGCATGCAGTCATTTGCGAATGCAACAGGAAATTCCCTCGGAGTTTCGTCGAGATACGTACACCGCCGAGACTCCCGCTGCAACATGCCACCTTAATCACCATTGTTTATACAAATACAAAGGAAAACTGAGAAAATTTTGGAACGGCCGGAATTAACCATCTCTTGGCGGGTTTCGAGCGGGTTTTAAAATGCAGAGACGAATTAGCGACGGGACAATAACGGCGCCCACCGTGACGAACACGGTGGCGAAAGGTCCTGGAGGTCTCGGACGGGAAGTTAGTATTTCATGTCTGGAGGGTCAAATTAACACAAAGGGCGGGCTAATTTGAAACGCGACATTAATAATCGTTACTCGGAAGAACACACTGTGGGAAGCTTGGGACTGTCAAGCAAGTAAAATACTAAATAACAGGCGAAATATAAAACGCAGATGCAATTATTCTGTACTCCTGGCCACATGCGAAGAACTTAAGAGAATGGGAAAATGAAGATGAGAACTCAGAATTAAACATATGTTGAAACAATTTTTCTCATCCAAAAACGAATGGACTAAGTCGTACAAAAAGGACTCCAGTCGATGACTCATTGGCAATGTCTATGTAAACGTAGTAAATACTATATGGAGAGATGTACTAGCTATTGGATAAACTACTCGATATTGCCAATAAATACATTTATTACTATTGCTATAAAATTAGTGTTCATAGAGTATAAAAGTTCTACACTGAGAAAAATAAATGATTGGATTAGGCAAATGCGCGTTAAGATTCGTTCAAACGAGTATTTTGTTGGTACAACAAATATGTTTGTTTCAATCAACAAATTTTGAATAAATTCAGGCAAATCGCTTAACAAGTCAATGTTTTATTTGTACCACACAAATAACAGCCTTGAACGTATGTCACCGTGACTTTTGTTTAATCCAACAATTTTTTTTCTCAGTATACTAGGTTTGCCGTTCATAAATGTATGTACGCATTTCGTATCGTTTGTGCATTTTTTATTTTTGATTAAAAATATAGTTAAAAAAAACATTATAGTGAACTTTGTCGCCAAGAAAAATATTTGTATATTTGCGACAATAAGTTACCATTTCCTGTCTGGCTGGTCAAATTAACACAAAGATCGGGCTAATTTGAAGGGTAACATTAATAATCGTTATTCGTAACAACACATTGCCAAAAGCTTACAACTCTCAACCAAACAAAATATAAAATAACTGTTAACAAAGTATAAAAGTGCTACTACGTTTCCCGTCTACAAACCTCCAGATTTCTTTCCGTCTCTTTTATGCATCTTTGATTTTAATTCAACATACGGTAAAAAAAATTTTGTGGTGAACTTTTCTCGACAAGAAGAATGTATGTTAAATGCATTGATATAAATATATACATACTATGTACAGTGCACTCGTGAGCTTTTCAGGAGACACCCGGATAGAGACCGAGTGGCATTTCGAATGTTAATAAAAGGTTGCGAAAGAGGACAGATGGTCGTGTGCGGAGAGACTCGCGATTTCCAGCTGCGTCCTGAAATACCGCTAGATCCAAAGAATCCAGAGCCGCACAAGGAGATCTTATTACAGCGGGCATTGATTCTCCGTAGCGATCCCGCTGCACGTAGAGGAGGCCATTAGAAGAGCGTGCTGGGTACGAGCCCGAACCATCTGGGTTTCGTCATTAGAGAGATCCGAAGCAGCCGCGCATAATCTACTATATCGAAGAACTTTCAAAATGGCAACCGCCTCTCTCTCTCTCCACCCCCCTCCCCGTCTCTCTCCTCCATATACCTTATTAAAATTTCAAATCTGTATAAATTCCACGAAGGTACCGCGGCCGGCAGGAACGTGTATCTGCCGGGGAAAACGAGAGCTTTTCCAACGGTATTCATCGTAAGCCTCGCTTCTCTGTGTCTCTCCCTCTCCTCCACATCCCTCTTTTCGTTCGCTCGGTGAATATTTTCCAGGTCGGAAGACGCGCGCGGGCGTTCGCTCGCGGGGGCCCTGTGGCCGTATGCCAGAGATGCACGAAGCAGAGACATCCGGTGCACAAGGCAATCGTATTCTGTTCGTATTGGATTCGCTAAGGATTCGCGTGGAGCATCACTAAAGGGTAAGAGGAAAGAGAGGAAGAAGGGGGCGCACGTGGGGGCGGAGGGGGGGGGGTGGTTTCTGGGGGGCATGTGCTGCTCCCTCTGGCTTGAGCCCTCTCCGGAGTCGACATCAGCTGCAGCACACGGAGGGGCCAAAGCCGCGGGTTTCTTGTATCGGAGCGAGACACGCGGTGGCAGTGGAACTGGCATGCCAGCGGTAACGCAGTAAGAAACCGACGGGTCGTCCAGCCACGGTTATTCCGGAGAAAGCCTCGCGAAAATTCGGTTCTTACGAGAGGAAGAACCCCTCGAGCTGCACTCGAGGCCAACGATCTCCGGCTCTCTTCCTCCTAACCCCTCCCGTTTCCCCGGCTATCTTTCTCTTCGGCGATCAAACGTTCAAAGACGTGAGCTCCCTTTTGTGTTTTTGGCGTAGACGGAAGTGTCTTTTCCTTGCCGTATGGCTATTAATTAGTCAACGGTATAAAGACCGCTTGGGGTCGAGAGAAAAACAAACAAAGCGAGACTCGGACGAACGAACGGACAAACGGCGTCCGGAGAATTTATATCGTGCGTGAAGTTGAGGCTAACGTCGATGCCGAGAATCATTACTCACTCGCGATGGCCGGCTGCAAACCCCCCCAAATGCAAATGCAAGTGTCCGCAGGAAACCGGCCGCTTTTGGAGGTACCGTGATTTTTTTTACGAATTAAACGGCAAATGCAATTAAACGAATGACCCATTTTTTCCGCTATCTTTCTCATCGCACGGAGAAAAAAAAATTGTTGGGACGACAGGAATTTTGTTACCACAACTCGTTTACCTGGTTAACATAGGGACAATAAAATATTTTTGCTGCCACAACAATAAATTATTAACGATCTACATTTTGTTAGTGAGACAAAACTATTTTTCTCCGTGCGCGACCAAAGGTTAACGAGAGCCCGCTTTCGCGTTTTTGGCGTAGAAGGAAGTATCTTTTCCTTGCCGTATGGCAATTAATTAGTCAACGGTATAAACACCACTTGAGGTGGAGAGAAAAAACAAAGCTGCGGGACTAAGACAAACGAATGGACAAACGGTGCCCGGAGAATTTATATCGCGTGAGAAGTTGAGGCCAATGTTGATGCCAAAAGTCATTACCCACCCGCAGGCTACTTTCGGCGGTACAAAGATTTGTTACGAATTAAAGGGGCGCCCGCCTAATGTAATTAACCCAATGACCCATTTTTCCGCTATTTTTCTCATCGCGACCAAAGGTTCAACGAGAGTCCGCTTTCGCGTTTTTTGCATAGGGTAAAGTGGGTAATATGGCCCGGTCCATATATCATTGATTTACGTGTTAATCGAGGTGGGCCATATTCACCACTTTTCCCCTAAACGGAAGTATCTTTTTCTTGCCGTATGGCAATTAATTAGTCAACGCTATAAACACCACTTGGGGTGGAGAGAAAAAACAAAGCTGCGAGAGTTGGACAAACGGCGTCCGGAGAATTGATAACGCGCGTGAAGTTGAAGCCAGTGTCGATGCCAAAAATCGTTACGCACCCGCGGTCGCCGGCTGTAAACGCCCGCAGCAAACCGGCTGCTTTCGGCGGTACCAAGATTTGTTACGAATTGAACGAACGCCCGGCTAATGCAATTAACCGAATGACCCATTTTCCCCACGATTCCTGTTTATCATACACCGGGGCCGATGCCCGCAGGATAGTTAGCCCCGCTCGTAGTTGTTACACGCGCACACTGGAAATTGCCTAACATTGACTATTTCCAAAATCTGCATTCATGCATATGCAACTGTAGCCGGTACACAATTTCAGTGGGAAAATTGTGCGAGCGCCTCCGCCGAGGATATTTCACTCGCAATCCGCTCTCATCTCTATCCACCGTCCCGCACCGCCGGCTTGTTCACTTCTATCTCGTCCACGCCATGAAGAATGCACAAGGACTCTCATTGGCAAAGTTTCCGGTGCGCCGAATTGTGCAAACGTAAATTTACGATTCCGGAAAGTGTCTGCCCAATAACTCTCGGTGGCGAAGCTCCCTCGCTGTTCCGTGCCCGGAGCTTTCTTTCCCGTGCGCCCACTATAATGAGGTGAGGGCGGACGTCCCATCGCGGTTGGTATAAGTATATATAAATGAAAAGTCGACAATCTTATGCCTGACGGCATAGAGTCGGATGTCCCGAAGGGAGGGAAAGGCAATTTGACCTCCTCATTCTTCTTTCGTAATTTCTTAAGAGGTCCAATTTAAGCCGACGATTCCTAGCGACCGGAAAATTGTACGGAGATGAGGAGGAGAAATTATTTAAAATCCCCCGACACCGTGAGTGAACCGCATCGGAAGACGGTCCGCGTTTGATGAGAAAGGAAAAATTATGGTTCGCTAAGCTCGTACCTTTTTTCTCTTACTTCCTTCCCACAGGATTCGTAATCAGTGATTCGCTGCGCGTCTTAATTGACATCGTTTTAATTGATTCGGCTTTACGTCCGGATATTTGTGGGACCGCGATATGAAATATTGTAGATTTTTTTTCCGGTGACGAGGCTTAAGCTCGTACTGGGTTTGACGGATGGGGGGAAGATTCCTGTGGAATATTGCAAAGTGGCAGACATTCACCGAGGGGTAGAGTTTCTGGGGTATCGGGGAGAGTTCGTAAATGGCCGAAGGGCGGCCACATCGGGCAACCGAATTTTGTGGTAAATAAATCGGCTTAGCTCCGGCTGCCGGTTATTTTTGAAGCGGGTTAAAGAGGGTTGTTCCCGGGCTTCCCGCCGAGCTTAACGACGACCTTCTACACTTTATCGTCGAGGCTGCTCGAACACTCAGGAATGTTTGAGCGTTGAACTTGATAAAAAAGGAATCCTAGGTGGGTTTCCGCCGGTTCCGGAAAAACGGCACATGGCTCCACATGGCTACTTTACGCCAAAACGCCATACCCGTTCATCTCGACTCGGCGGTAGCGCATGCAAAGTAGACGTTTTTCCAACCACTAATATGTACCGTGCAATGCTACTACGTCACTGCTTGGCAGAGAAAAAAATAAAAAAAATTCTCTGTGCCGTCACTTCCGGTTTGAAAAACTCATTTTTAAAGCCGGAAATGCGGACGTATTTCCGGTTTGATGTCCATTTCCGGTAGAAAAATTAGATCTTCAAATCGGAAGTTGCGTTTTCGCATATGACATCACTTCCGGTCGAAATCTGCACTTTTCAAACCAGAAGTGACGTTTTCCCGTATAAAGTCACTTCCGGCCGGAAACCGAGATTTAAAAACCGGAAGTGACGTTACGGAGAAAATGTATTATTTTTCTCTGGAATATATCACGAATGCAGCCAGTGACGAAAACTTGTGAATTAAGGAACGCAGGAAGCCGGGCAGAAGAATGTGCGTGATACATCTCAGATTTATTTGGAGCGAACGCGAAGTGCACTGGAGTAGCCGACGGTTAAATCTGACCCGGAAAGAATCTTCCCCGAGCACAGTCGGGTGCCTTTAACGATTTTCCCTTTTCCTTTAATTCGCTATCAATGCCCATAAAAATTCTACAATCGCGTCCCCGACAGAACTTCCATGCTTTTTTACTACCCGGAGCCATTAATGTCACAGAAATTTATTCGCATCTCCGAGCGTTATATTACCCCGGAGAATAATCGGCGGATGCGACTCAAAGTCGAAGAAGAACAATTAAGTGTCATTAATATTTCACTGCGCCATTGTTACTTTCGTAATTAAGAGATTTCCGACGTTCGCCGCTTTTCCGTCGCCACGAGACGCTGTTCTTAACGACTCGTCGCGTTTACGTATTTATCTACCAATTAGTAGTCCGCTGTTCGTTCCTTCAATTAGCTATTGGATCGGAGAGCATTTCTTTGGAAGTCCGATATTGCGACATAAATAATAATTCGAGACACGCTTAAAATATTCAATAGAAACGGTATCGGAGTCGTGGTAGGACAATGAACTGAGATTACCTTTCGACTTTGTGTGGGTGTGTGTCCGCGCGGAGAAGAAGAATCAGTTGCCCCCAACTGCTTGTGTGGTTCGATAACTCCTGATGACTGATTTGGTCGAGTCAACAAATGAATCCGGTCGAATCAACAAAAGCGTCGGTTGCCAAAAAATTCATTTGATCCGACACATTAATTTGATGACCAAACCAATAAATTTGTTGGCAACCAACTAATTTGTTGGCCCATCCAAATAGATCGCCTAGAGTGTACTTAATCGCATTGGTTGGGGTGACTAATTATTTGTATCCGTGCGCAGTGGTAACGTTGCTAAACTCATTTTTTTTACGCCCGACTAAACATGAGGTTTTTTTTTGTGACTCAAGTAGGAGAGACCATAATTTCCCGTGCAAAGTGCTTAACTTCTAATTCTATTGTGTCCAGCAACGGTCGAACCGTTAACCAATCAGGATTTGACCTTCCAAGCTCAATGATTAAGATCAGTCATGTTAAGGCACTAGCGTAAAAATTTGGTGGAAAAAAATGGTTGTTTTTCAACATTTTTTTTTGTTTTTTGTTAAAAAATTGATAAAAATCGCCTTTTTTCAAATGACCGGCATTTTGCCTTTTTTCGCTCGTCAAGGCCCGCGTTATATGTCATTGGTGAAGAAGCAATTAACATTTTTCGTTTTTGATAAAATGACAATTTGAAATCGGGGAAAAGAAAAAATTGTTTACGCCGACCGATAAAAAAATGCATAATAACAATAAAATTGAATGAAAAAATTCCTAAATGTTCTTCAATATATCCACCTTTCACCCTACAAAAAATTAAATCGATAAAGCGTACATTTGCAGAGAACAAACATCACGAAATGTGTGTCCCTTTACCCATTCACTGTGGCGAAAGTCCATAATGGAATAAAATAGAAAATGCGAAAATATATATTACCCCTGGATCGAATAATTCTCCAGGGCGTCATCTCGCCGAGGTGATTAAAGAGACTATTATACCGCATATTTTCGGGGCTCCTTATTGGCAATGCATCAAGCGTGATTATAATTTGCCCGGTGCAAAGGTTGCTCCGATAGCGATAGGGAAGCTCGGAAAGCGCGGTTTTCGGAAATTATTAGATACCCGTTGGAAAATTAAATTAAGTAGTTGGCTTGTCGGGAAACACGTTTTCGTGCATGCCTCGGTGAACTAGAAGTCCCTCCACCGCCCCGACAACGTACGCAAACTTAGCGAAACATTGTGCACGTAAAGCCTAGATGAGTCAGAGCGCTGCTGCTTCCCCTTCGGTGCTTTCGCAGCTTCCCTGCCTCACCTCGTCGTCTCTCAACGCATCCTTAAAACGTCTCGAGGGTTTATAGAGTTTCCCAACTTTTTTGACGCGACGCCTGAAATTTTTACAACGTGCAAAATTTACTCATACGCTTCGCGCAAGCTGTCTCGCGTATGTGGAAATAAATATATAATCGTAGGGACGGAATTTACGAAAGCCGCTTCAAAAGTGTTCGCGCTCACGGGCGATGAAATAAACAGTTGACACGAGAAACGCGTACGCGTACGGTCGACGTGTGGTTATCTGCACATTTAATGTTGCCACAACGTTTAGCGCGGTAAACTCACGCGATAAATATTATACGCGTTATGCTTAAGCGGGGGGCTTAAACATGACCCTACCCTCGATTCGGCGCGCGGAGGAACAGATTTAAATGTCGCTCGATTAATTGTGATTTTATTAATTCATTGAGTGTTATCATTGTTCGGTCTGCATCAGCAATTTTCGCATGGATAGCAAAAAAAAAATTAATTCCGGTAAATATTATGCGCGTTCTGATCAAGCGGCTGCTCAAACACGAACCTATGGTCGATTCCGGATGCGGAAGCACAGATTTAAATAGCCGTCGATTAATTATGAATTTACGAATTGATTGAATATTTCCATTCTTCGATCTGCATCCGCAAGTTTGCTAGTGAATAGAACAGTAAAGCTTCCTCCATGAGGAAGCAAAAGTGTAATTTCTTTTAAAAATGTAATTCTTTGAATTACATTTTTTTAAATGTAATTTATTTACCAAAATTTAATTTTTTAAAGAAATTTTAAAGAAACACGTATAATATTGATTATACGTGTTCTGCTTGAGCGGGTGCTCAAACATGAGCCTACCCTCCATTCGGGGCGCGGAGGAACATATTTAAACATCGGTCGAATGATTATGATTTTATTAATTCATTGATTATTTCCATTCTTCGACCTACCTGTAAATTTTTTTAATTAAAATAAATGTAATTTCGGTAAATATTATAGGCGTTCCGCTTAAGCCGGAGCCCAACCATGAGCCCATCCTCGATCCGTCCCGCGAAGAAACACTTTCAATCGGTCGATTAATTACGATTTACCAAATTCATCGATTATTCCCATTATTCGATCAACCACCGCAACTTTGCTCGCGGATAGAACAAAAAAAAAGTAATTTTTTTTATCACATCCTTATCATATTGATCGAAGTGATCCGGGCTGCTTTGGCGGATGGCGTTATCGCTGGATATTGGCACAGGCGAATGAGGAGGGTGGAACAGAGCGAACGAGGAAAATTCCAACGCTCCCCAACCCCGACCCCATAAAGCTGCCTCACCCAGCGTCTCCCAATGCCTGAGACGATGCTGGGCTAATTCCTGACAAGAAAAAAAAGCAATTGTCGTGAATGGACGACTGGGGACGAAAAACTTGTAATATCGTGACAGATAAATTAGTTTATCTTAATTGTGCGAGACACAAAAAAAAAGAAAAAAAAACCACAGTTTCCGGAAGCTCGACGGTATCTCGCCCGGTGGCCGGCGCTACCAAATTGAGAAGCCCTTTTCTTACCGTCCAAAATAATGCTCGTGCTCTCGCACCGTTGTTCCCGGTACCGCCGCTATTACGCCCGCTCCCAGCCGGTGGCTTAAAAGATACGAACGGGGTGCTCTCCCGTTAGAGGGACAAATAAGAATAGTACGGAGGCATTGTTAGCCGGGACGTTGATGCAGTGGAAACAGAGCCGCAGCCATCCGACCGCCCCGGCACCTTTGTCTTGTCTCTCTTTAATACCAGCCGCGACTCTTACTTTCCGACACTCCTTGGACGCTGAATCGAAAAATTCGCCGCGTTAAATTGCCCGAGCTGACAAATTCATTGCCGCAAGAATCGCCCGACCTCGAGAAGAGTTCCCGCTCGAGACTCCGTCGAGGAGTCCGCAGTCTCCCTTTTGTTTGGTACACCGTCAGACGAATGTCGCCGAATGAGCATCGCGAGACCGGATAAAAACCATTCAATTATGAAAAAGGTCGTAATATAAAAAAGTTCCACGGGGAATCGTGCTCCGGCTAATGCCGCCTCCTCGGTCTGAGCGAAAAAGTCGTTTGCCGAGGAATATGCAAGTGCCACTGTATTATTCACGGCGAGCACCGAGTCTGCAGGTAACTTTCGGTTTTTTTTTCTTTTTTTATATTTATTTATTTAACTTGCTCGGAGCTTGTGCATCAGCCGGAGTCGCTGGCCGGAGTCTCGGTGCACGGACTCCTTTTACCCGCTATTTGTATCTCGCACGGCGACTAGATAAGCCAGCCGGCTCTCGAACTTCCCTTTTTACGCGTATCGGAGTCTGCCGCTGAGTCCCGAAACTCCCGTGCCGGAATGAAGCCACAAACGGACGAGACGACTGCAAATACACCGGATGATCCGACTTTATTGTTCAAACGGGGACCCCCCCCCCCCCCCCCCCGCCACTCTCACCGGGGGTAATAAAACACCTGAGATATCTGGGAACTCATGGACGAGTATACACACCGGATGCGAGAGGCGCCGGAAAATCACGCTAGACTTCTCGAGTCATTGGCTCGATTTCAATCCCTCCCCCGAATTATCCTCGAATATATGACCGGCTTATCCCGGTAGTTTTATGGAAGTTAAAGATCGATAGCTCGACCGGCGCTCGGGCAGGCCGAGTCTACTGCAGGAAAACGGATTTCCATTGCCGGATGGCATATACACTTACATGTGGAATACTGGATAAAGCTTCGCGATGAACGGACCAGCCCGATCGCAGTCGCTGTTCTGAGGGCGAAATCGAAATTGAAAATCCCTTCGCCCACTCGCAATTACCCAGCCGAGCCGGTTTTCCCCAAGTGCCTCTCCAAGGAATCGTTCCCCATTCGGATATTTTACCGGTTGAACAACGTTACAGTCTAGTGGCGAAAATTTAAGTTCTTTCTCTCGCTGGAGTACTGTAATGGATTACCGGAATTTATGGAGCTCTATCCGCGAGACTGTTAAAAAAAAATTGTATGAATGTTAATGTACTGGTTGCGGAAGTTCTTATGCATAAACTGGTGTGCGATTAAATTGCATGTAACATTGTGATGAAATATTAATGTTCGGCATATTACAAACATTGGAAACACTTTACTTTTAATCATTTAGTTTAATCTTACTATAATAGTACTTTGCGACACAAGTGCGGTAAAGTGAACATTATTATACACAGTCTTCGTTCAATATTCGCTATACTATCGCATAATATTTTTTGTAAAGATTGCAGGAGAAGTGTTACTTTCGTGCCTGCCGATTGTGGCGCTATACAATCAGTATGCGTAAAGCACGAGAAGTGTGCGTAAAGTACCAGAAGCGTGCGTAAAGTACGAAATGCATGCGTAAAGTACGAGAAGCGTGCGTAAAGTACGAGAAGCGTGCGTAAAGTACGAGAGGCGGGCATAAAGTACGAGAGGCGTGCGTAAAGTACGAGAAGCGTTCGGGAAGTTTACTTCTCGCACGCACATCGGGCCGTTTTTAATCGGTCCGATGTGAGCATGCGCCATGTAATTTCTGTACTCATGGCTGTAAAGCGCCACTCGCGTGAGGCACGAAAAGTAGCAATTTTCACGCATGAGTTACAAAAAAGTACTTTAATTCAAGTAATTTATTTTACTTTAAATGAAAAAGTGTATTAATTTTTCATCAGAATTATACATTAATATTGAATATACTAATTTTAGCATAAAAACTTCCAGTTCGGTACAATAAATTTACCATTTTTTTTACAATGCATGTGCTTATATCGGCACCGCAACTAATACGGATTAAAAATAAAAATAATAAAACACCGAAATTAATTTTTACATCGAGATTATATATTTTTTTATATTAAAAAAATCCATGAAGAGCATGGAGATGTGCCGCGCGGGAGATGTAAAGAAAAAGTTAGGGAGAAAGCCCGAGGCTCGGTGTGCGGTGATACGTTGGATTCGTTGGTTGCGAGTTTCGGGCAAAGTTTTCGTGGCCGTTCGTGTAATCAGTCATAACTCGTGTGCCACCCCGCGGGAAAACAAAGACTCCGGTATTCGTGCATATTGTGAACTTCTGCCCATACACACTCTAACAGGTAGAATATTAATTACCCGGCTGCACGTGACACAGAACTGTTTTGTTTGCATACGAACTTTACACTAACCATCATCATCATATATCACCGGAATTTTGACTCTCTCTCCGACTCCTGGTGGTTTATTGGCTGACCTTTGCGATACGGAAAACAAAAACCAACGCAGCATCGAGCATCGATACTTTCGTGACCGACCGCAGGGTTTTTCGCGACCAATTCGAAAAAGCTGTTTAGGTACGAACCAATGCTTACACACCCATAAAATATTTATTTGATTTAAATAAATATTTATTTCATTTAAGTAACTATTTACTTAATTTAAATAAATATTTATTTTAATCAAATAAATATTTTACTTGATCTTAATAAACGGTGGCCGTCAGATAATTTTTTTTTCTGAGTGCACCCTTCTTAAGGTGATGTGTTATAATCCCTCGCCCATCGGCCGCGCGCCCTATTGGTAACAAAAACTGTACCGAATGCCGTTTTGAGACCGCAGTCCGCCGAGGAAAAAGAAAATTGTCTTTCCCTGCGCCTGCCAATTCCCCAGGGAAAGACAATTTTCTGAGACGACGGCGGATTGTGGTCTTAAAACGGCGGTCAGTGAAGTTTTTGTTACCGGCGATCACCTTAACAAGTAGAAAGGTAATGGTGATTTTAATAATTGGCAAGCAAGGATCGTTTGTTCTTTCTTACCGTGGGCTACGGCGGGGGAGACTATTCCGGGAATTAATAAGAGGAGAACAACGCTAGAAATACCTTCAAGAACGGTGTCCTTGCGAATGGGCTGCACAAAAGCGAGGGGGGATCGTGCTTAACCATATCATCACATATCACCGAAATTTTGATAGTTTCCGACTCTCGGTGGTCCATCGACTGACTTTTGCGATACAAAAAAAACCAACGCTGTATCGGGCATCGATATTTTCGTGACCCATCGCAGCTTTTTTCAGGATTAATTCGAAAAAGCCATCTAGTTACCAATCAATGTCTGCACCCCTCTTAACAAGCGTAAAGGTAATGGTGATTTTAATAATTGGCAAGCAAGGGTCTCTGGTCTGTTCTTATCGTTCAAAAGCACGCAAAGATCCCTAACAGGTAGAATATTGATTACCTGGTCTGTTTTGTTTGCGTACAAACTTTACACTAACCATCATCGTCATAATATCACTGCAATTTTGACTCTCCCACGGACTCTCGATGGTCCATTGGCTAACCTTTGCGATACCAAAAACGGAAATCAACACCGTTCGATATTTCCATGACCCATCGTAGCTTATTTCGCGACCAATTCGAAAAAGCCGTCTAGTTACCAACCGATGTCTCCACCCCTCTTAATAAGCATAAAGCTAATGGTGATTTTAATAATTGGCAAGCAAGGGTCTCTCGTAGGTTCTTATCGTCCAAAGACACGCAAAGATCCCTAACAGGTAGAATATTGATTACCTCGGCTGTTTGGTTTGCGTACAAACTTTACACTAACCATCATCATCATAATATCACTGCAATTTTGACTCTCCCACCGACTCTCGATGGTCCATTGGCTAACCTGTGCCATACCAAAAACGAAAACCAACGCTGTATCTAGCATCGATATTTCCATGACCTATCGGAGCTCATTTCGTGACCAATTCGAAGACCAATTCGAAAAAGCCGTCTAGTTACCAACCGATGTCTCCACCCCTCTTAATAAGCATAAAGGTAATGGTGATTTTAATAATTGGCAAGCAGGGGTCTCCCTTCCTTTCTTATCGTGGCCTACGGGGGTTACTATTTCGGGAATTAATTAGAGGAGAACAACGTTAAAAGTACCTTCAAAATGGTGCCCCTGGGGGTAGGCCGCGCAAAAGCGAGGAAGTATCGTGATAAAAGAACGAAGAAAGGAGGAAATTAATTTTGCATTATACCCGAAACGTGCCTCGGGGCGGCTCTTGCCTTGGCCCCGAGACTTCGTCTCGCCGAAGCCTCCGGCGTCGGTGGCGAAAGGGAAGAGAAAACGAAGACGGTGGCAGCGAGAGAGCGCAACCACCCTTCCACCGAATATCCGCGCTACTCTCCGGGGCAACCCCAAATCCCCAAGAAAGCTGAAATTAATTACGCTACCTCAAACCCCACCCCCCACCCCTCCCATACGGTACCTTTCGTGAATACTGAAAGTTTTATGACAATCGCGGTCGAAGCCGTTCCCTCTTCAGCATTCACCGCCTAGAAACTGGTGCACCGGTTCCCGACTAATTACTCCTTTCCCGACTGTCAAAAATTGTTATCACACCGCGCATAACAATGACGAGCCATGACGACCGAGCTCGACGACCCAAAAACCACCCTTATTAATGAGGAGACGAAAAAAATCATTAAAAAAACCAAAAGCCCCTTGCTCCGCGTATAATGGAAAACATTCTGCTGCGTTGCTCGACCGAGAACGCTGTTATGCATATATATAGGACACACGGATGAGAACACATCGCTCCAAGGCTGCACGAAAGCGCAAGTCGCAAGCTCACCCGTACAATTAGGCTACACCGAGAGTTTCCCCGGGGCAAATGAACGTATAATGCACCCGGGTGTATATAGCGATCCATGATGCTCCTGAGCTCTCGTATCCCTTACACGCAGCGTATATAACGTTGCACGATTAATCTTGGCCAGGTTAGTAGCTCGATAAGAAACTTTACGGCGCCGACAAAACACGGTCCGTAATTAGGAAATGCCGGGAGTCAATGTCGTGTTTTTTTTTTTTTTTTCTTGGTAACCGGGATCGTTGTATATTCTTCGCAATGAAAAAAAATTCGCCAGCGGGCTGTACACCCAGAAAAAAAATTTATTTGACGGCCACCGTTTATTAAGATTAAGTAAAATATTTATTTGATTTCAATAAGTATTTATTTAAATTATGTAAATAGTTACTTAAATGAAATAAGTGTTTATTTAAATCCAATAAATATTGTACTTAATCTTAATAAACGGTGTCAGTCAAATAAATTTTTTTTCCGGGTGTATAAGAAAAAAAAAATGTTATTTCAATTCTGTTTGTAATTAAAACAACGACGGCAAGATTGTGACAGGTGACATATCATCGTTTCAATCCCGTATAGAATTGTAAGAATTTGACAAGTAGAGTTAAAAAAAACACAATCTTTTTGGCAGACCGCAAGCGAATTTTATCCGAGTCATCGAGATTTTTTTGTTTAGTGCGGTAATGGAGTTAAAGCCCGATGAGGTTAGCAGCTCGATAAGAAACTTTACGGCGTCGACAAAACACGCTCCGTAATTAGGGAATACTGGGAGTCAATGTTGTTTTTTTGGCAACCGGGATCGTTGAATATTCATTCGCACTGCCATACAAAATCGTTCGTGGGCTGACAAATAAAAAAGATTGTTATTTCAATCCTGACAATTGCGCATAAAATTAAAATAACGACGACAAGACTTCCAAGGTGACATGTTATCGTTTCAATTCCGTACGCAATTGTAAGAATTGAGAGGACAATTGAAAAAACAATTTTTTTCTTTGGCAGCTCGCAAGTGAATTTTACTTGAGTCAATCCTGCATGGAATTGTAAGAATTAGATAATTAGAGTTAAAATAACAACCCATCGGAAAAAGTATCAATGCTTCAATTAAAATTCACATCGCTGCCAAAAAGATATGTCGTTATTTTATCTCTACTTCTCTCATTCTTACGAATTAGAGATGTAGACTTAAAATAACAACATATCTTTTTGGCAGCTATGCGAATTTTACTTGAGTCATTGATACTTTTATCCACTGCGGTAATGGAGTTAAAGCCAGGGCCGGTACGAAGCGTTGCAGGGGTGCGGCATAGACCGGTGCATGTATCATTTCGAGGGTGATATATAATTGTATGCTATTTGATATGTTTATGGAAACAGGGTGTAGCCGGGAGGTTTGTGTAGGACGCCGTGTCTGCCGGTGCGGGAGTGCGGTACAGCGTGTGCGGGAGGATGCTGGGGCGACCATGCGTTACTCGTAAGCTCACGGAAGCGCGGATGCCGCTGCAGGGGGTGTTACAGGGCTGCCGGTGTACCCGGTAGTACGTATACTGGAAGGGTCGCTCATGCGTGCCGGCGTACACAGCAAGAGACGTACACGTACGACGTCTGGTGATTGATAACGGTATCGACTCGCGACTACCAAGCCCGCGCCCGCGGGGACGAGCATCGGCGTCGAGACTGCTCGCAGGGCGCTCGAGACTCGTCCTCGGGGCAAAGGGCGCCGGGAACTGAAAAACCGAGCGAGAACGCTGCCGTAGAATTTTCAATAACGGTAAGGGGGGTGAGCTCCGCCGAGTGTTGGGGCGCGAAGAGGCGGAAAGAAAAACGAGCAGGGGGGCAAAGGAGGACGAGGAGGTGGCGGTAAGAAGCGGCGGAGGAAGAAAGAGATTAATGCAATGCCGACGGGTAGCGTCGGAGACGACACAATGCCGGGTGGCTGTCAAAAGAACATCCCGCGAGAGAACCCGGGCTGACTATTCTCTTCCGGAATCCTTCGCGCACGACGACGATGACACGTTCCGCAAACCCTCGACCGAGCATTCGCTCGCGCGGGAATTATTCGACGGGCGAAAGCTGCTTGTTGTTGAGCATCCGATCCAGTTTGGAAAAAAAAGGTTCTCTCTCATATCCGCTCTTCGGAGTACGTAGGCGATGAAGTAACATGGTTATGTCTGGGGGAGACCAGGGACAAAAGTACCAAAAACACTTTTTTGTTTTTTTACTGACAAGCGTAATGCTTGGGCATCGAATGGCGTATCGTTAATCTACTCTTAGGAATTTAGGTAAACATTTTCGAGCACAAAATACCACGGAATTGAGAACACTGACACTTTAAACGCAGACGAAATCGGGTGAGTATTTGAGCCGCGGTGGTGTCAATTGTAACGTCCGCCTGCATCAGCGACATCCGTCGTCGACGGCGACTAAGAAATAAAACGGAGTGCATTATCACTGGAAAATGAAAGTTCATTATTACTCAGGTTATTTATGAACGTTTATCAATAAAGACGTTCAATGTAGCGGAGAGTGGCGCAAAATGGAGCAACGGGGCGAAACGGGGTTTTTGGGCAAAACTAAATTTTCCAATAATTTTTGGATCGGACAAGGTGGCAAAACTGGGCAGAAAAGCCTGATGTATATAAAATTATTGGAAAATGACGTTTTGCGCAAAAAACCCCTTTTTGCCCCGTTGCCCATTTTGCCCCGCTGTACCCTCCCTGTTCCATACACCGATACAGTAAGCATAGTTATACATGTTACAGTCTTCAATCGGTTGGTTATAAATTATAAGAGCGTCATTCGCTGATTGTTTAGAATGTAAGAATAAAATATATAAATTATATTGATATTGGTACTGGAATAAATAAATGATTGTTGGTACAATTGACCCGGATCGACTGTTACAATCGACCCCACACATGATTATTACCAGCGTTGTGACATTTGTCAACAAAAAATTGTAACATACCTCTCAACTCTTTGTTTTCGTTCGCACTAATATTTTGCACTCTATTGCTTAGTCGACGCGATCCGCGCAGTCGAAAAATTGCTTCTGCCCTCGTGAATCACATTTGCTGTCGGCGGATCGGTGTTTTTGAAAACTCAGCTATGCGGTAATTCTGCACGGTCACAAGTTGACGTCGATAATGTTGCTCACTTCATATCCGACGCCTCCGAATATGCGCAGCGTTGCGCGGCCGGTTTTTACAACCCACCGATGTTACTTTTGTCCCCGGTCTCCCCTACTGCGCGAGTCGGACAACTTTCATCATTATATTATTCACATCCGTGAGACGTCTCGTATCATCCCCAACTTTACTCGCATTTGACCCTTTTTTGTCCCCGCCCCTCGGAGTCCGAAAAATGATCAGTCAGCCAACATTAATCCAGCGTATTGTCGCGCGCCAGCTGCGAGGGGGGAACCGGTGAAAAACTTGATACCGCGGGCAAGGGTAGCCCCGTGTTTTGCCCACAACCGGAGTTTCGACATTCTCGGCTTCGAGCTGTATTCGCAGTGGTTACAGCCTCGTGTTACGTCGTGTGGAATTAACGCTAAAAAAATATACTAACGGAAAGCCTCGGTGAACTCACCGTCGACCTTAAATTTCTGACAACATATCCGCTTCGCGGAGGGTAAAGACATCAGAGTATTGAACGCGAACGTTTGAGGGAGCAGGGGAAACAAAAAATACACAGTACGTTGCGCTTTTGTTGAAATAATAGTGGCGGACGAAATATATTTATGTATTATCTACATATATATACTTTTTTTCGCGGAACGTTAAGCGTACATGCGGGTGACTCAATAAATTGATTCGTTCAATTTGGAATATCGGTTAACCATCGAGAAGCGTTCATTGAAAGTGTCACGTTTTTCGTGTCTGCACCAATGGAAACTCGGGCCGGAAACGCGAGTCTCGCCGGATTATTGAAATACGGTCTCGGGCGTTAATTAAGCCCGTTGATTTGCTGCCGAGGATTTCGCCGAAACGAATATGCTCTCGTTCGTGTTTCTCGGTGTCCCCCCCCCCCCTCCCCCCCACCGTCGTCCGGTCGCCTCGCGCTGTTCGATAGCTTTTTCTTCGTGGAGCGGCGCAACGAATCAACATGCTAATTCATTAACGATTAATATAATAATTGATTGTATAATGGTCCTTCTATTTTAATAAGCGCATTACCGTCAATGTAACAATTCACCTTGCGAGCAGCAGCTTTTATGTGACAAAAGTTAGCGCGCAGCCATTGGTAGTACGAAATGAATCGGAATAATCATATGCGTACTGATTGGATTCGTTTCGTCGTTATTCCCAGCTTAATTTTCGCTGTATTGGGAAATATCGGTTTTGTCGTATCTTCTGCGCGCATTTGCGAGAAAAAAAGGAAAAAAATAAGAAAAAATCAATGGGTGGATCGGTGTTTTATTATTGTAACAGCTTATTCGTTAGAGATTAGTAGAAAAATTGATTGTGTAATGGCATTGATTGTATAATGAATTGGATGATGGTTAAAGGTCTTTCTTTTTTACATTTAAGGAGGGAGTCTCGCTGCACGCTGACTTCGCATAAGTTCGATAACAATAAGAGAAAATTGCAAATACTTCTTGATGGTGTAAAAATCTGAAAAAATCATGTATACTAAAGGTACTGAGAAGATTAATTTTGCATAATAATAATTGCAAAACTGAAAATGATTCGTTTATTTTTCTGAATACGTATGAATTTTTTCACAGTTTTATCTAATCGTTGATTTTTTTTTATAGAACAATCTTTTTATAGAACAGTCTTTCTTTTTTACTGTTAACTCCGACATTGCACCGCACATGTGTTTGATATTTCTGTAACAGTTTATGTAAAAAAGCTTCCAAAGCCGTTAATTAATTTCCGAATTAAATTTTTTTACAGCATACAATAGCTTTCATACAACAATAGCTAGCGCGTAGCCATTGGTGGTGCAAAATGAATCGGAATAATCATATGCGTTCTGATCGCATTCGTTTTGTCATTATTCCCAGTTTCATTTCCGCCGTATCGGAAAGTATCGGTTCTGCAGTATCTTCCACGTGCAGCTGCGGGAAAAAAAGAGAGGTGCTTTATTGTTGCAACAGCTAATTCACTAACGATTAATATAAAAATTGATTGCATAATGGTCTTTCCTTTTTTGCCGTTAAGGGCATTACCGTCGATGTAACGATGATTACCAACGGCTAGAGCCTAGCCATTGGTAATACAAAATGGATCGGAATAATCATATACGTTCTGATTGGATTCATTTTGTCATTATTCCCAGCTTCATTTCCGCTGTATTGGAAAGTATCGGTTTTGCCGTATTTTCTACGCGCATTTCCGAGAAGAAAAAGAGAGAGAGAAAAAAAAAGAAAAATCAATAGGTAGACCGGTGCTTTATTGTTGCAACAGCTGGCCGAGCGCGAAGCCGTGCCCACCGCAGTTGCCCTGTACAGCAGTTGCTCCCTCCCCGGTTATGCAATGAAAAAGTAGTGCACCCCGTTACAGCCCCGCAGTGGCAACGGCACAGAGAGCAGTACTCTCGCTAACGCAACGCTGTAAATTTTCGATTACGTAGGAATAGAAAGAGGAACAACGCAAAAACCTCGCGGTACACGGGAGAGTTAAAAAAAAACAAAAAAAGAAACACACACAAAAAAAAACAACAACGTATTGGGCGAAACCTTAAATTGGATTAAATACGTTTCATTTATTCAATTTCGAATCACACGCGATGCGGATGCAATGCACCAGCCACCCCAAGCTCGGCTACCTTCATTTTTATTTCTCGCGAGAAATATATTTCTATGTCGAGCTCGTGGAAATTTTTTTTATTTTTTATTTTTTTTGCTGGTACATTATTTCGGCTTTACATTTTCACCCACTTCCAGCGCTCTCGGCCCGGCCACTGGATAATGCCCGAAGGATACGAGCGATAATACGGGCGGGTTGCGTAAAGGTTTATCGGGCGCACTTACGGAATTTCAATAAACGGGGCGAGATATCCGTACGTTCAATGGTAAAATTCTGGTAAACGAGGTCATGCGCGTCGGCAAGTTGAAGGGGAATAAAGGATGGAGTGCTTGACACCGCGTCACACCGTTGGGAAAACGCGAAAGCGGTAAATCACGGGTTCCCCGTCGAGTGGTAGGTACTTCTCTCCCGCCGTAGAGAAAGCGACCCGGAGGGGAAGCTACGACATCGTTTCCGGTTTCAAAACGAAATCCCAACTATTTCAATATCGGGATGGGGAGGGGGATGATAGGTGGATAGTGTCTATCCCTGTACCATTGTTGGAAACTGGCGCGACGAGAGCGCACCAGTCAGTACACAGTGCCGCTGGTGAAGCAATAAACCGACTTACTCATCCGCGTTATCCGTATCCAATCGTTTCGGCGCAAAGTGAATTTCTACGAATAAATGTTGGCTCGTTCATTAAACTTCAAGTTAGATAGTAAAAAAAAAACGAGGTGAAACTTCGACTCGAGCCAACGGCACGTGCAGATTTTTTATTTTTTATTTTTTACACCGCACAATGTACGATCGAGTTGGCAATTACAATGCTGGAAATATATTTCGAGAGCAACAGCACCGCGACCACTTACTCGGGCGTATGAACATTGCGCATTCCACCCCCCCCCCCCCTCCCCTTCCCCCGATTCCGGCAATTGCAATTAACTTCCCTGCGCTGTAGATCAACGTGTTCGTTTATTATTATTATTATTACATTTTTGTTTCAATGTAATTTAATTCAGCTATCGGGGCCGCTCGCGGTATGGTCAACGGCCCAATTACTGACCACCTAAACTCCACGTGACATTGAAAATTAAAGAGTATTGTTAAAAGTAGTGGAGGTATTGAAATAATTAGTGTTACAGAAAAGTTTATAATCTTAATTAACTAAAAAAAGGATTATTTTAGCATTTTTACAATGTTTTGATAATAAACTCGAAATTACAACACAATAAACTGTTGTAAATTACCCGATTAGAGGCCTACAATTTTTCGATATAGCCTATATAGGAACCTATTTAAGGCCTAATCACACCGGCGTGGTCATCGCTTTGACTGAAATATGTGGAAATATGTGGATATGTGGATATGTGTCGCTTAATGAAACTGCCAAGAAAATGGCCTGCGCGAGTTTATTTCTGGCGGGTTCACACAAAACTCTGAAAGCCGACAATTTTATAACATTGTGTCCCGATGCTTATTCAATCACATGATACACGATATAAAGGGTATACAAAATTTGGGTCTGCCGGACATAAATAGAATTTTCTATCGTAGATAATATGATTAATGGACAGTAATTGCAGCCCGGTCAATAATTGGGCCGTTCACCTTACACGCTTTTGGTGAACCGAGCAGGAAGGCAATGTAACTCGGTGCGGGGGAAAAATGTAAATTACTCTAGATCGAATGAGTCGCGATAAGGGTGGGCTCGAATTGCTCGCGAAGTGACTGCCGTGCCGCGACTACACGTGCAGTAAAGCCCGACTCGTGCGTTATCGCGCTCGGACTCTGACAGCAGAACCAAAAGCTCCGCGGCAGCTCGCGAGCGGTCCTATCTTCCGTTTACAGCGGGACAGAGGGTAACCACTGTCGAGTGAAATAATAACTGCGCGCCTCGGACCGCGGTTCGCGGTCGCCGGCCTCGCCTCATAATTTTTCACCTCTTAATTCAACCTCCGGTTATTTTTTTAAACGCTCAACCGTTCCTCCGCTACAGCGCACTGTGTACCGAGATTATAAAAGGCTCCGGTAGTTAGGGAGCTCTATAAAACGGAACATATCTGAAGGGAAGGAATACTTTCTGTAGTGTCTCCGGACGGCGCGCAGGCCAATCGTTTGGAGATTCTTTCATTGCAAGAAGCGCTTATCGATCAGACCCATATGTGTTAACCCGATAGAGTCGACTACGTGTACGAAGCATTATTCGCGACAGTTCAGATCCTCCAGAAACGCAATCTAGAAAAGTGAGTCCACGTTTTCCATTTGATTAAAAATGGAATAATCTTCGCTCCGACAACAAAACTCAAACTCATTAATCTTTCCGATAGGAATAAATCTTTTCGTGATGCGGTTTGCATTCTGGTTGAGGTATTTTCCTGTGTCGATGGGAACGATATAAAGAAAATATTTAAATAGTTAAATGCTCGCAGTGAAAATGTATTATTTATATTGATTATACTTAATTGATGCATATAGTGGCGAAAGGAATCTTAAAATGGAAGCTGCGCTCCGTCACACCCAGAAAAATAATTTATTTGATGTAAATGAATAATTATTTAATTCAAGTAAATATTGTAACGAATATGGAGATGAGGATGGACCGAGACACACGATATTACCTAGATGACCGGAATAGCTCCGTATGACAAATGACAAACGGGCAGATTATCGATTGACCAGATGACTCCAGTCTTGATCGGACGTTCGTGCTCGAGATATTTAGCTGCGATTATACTAATAATATCCCCCCCCCAAAAATCCAAATACGCCCGTTATTTATTCCACGAGAATTATATTTCATGACCTCGAAGATATCTGCATCAGACAAAATGTTATCATTAGCACGTCATAACTGACGTATTTTTCATTCTACAGACTTTTTTCTGGGGTCACTTTCTTCGTTATGAAATTCTCGAGGTGAGCATTTTTTTTTGTATCTTCTTCAAGGGAGGGCATCGAGAACAAATTTTTGGGGTGCAATTTGGGCTGCAGAAAAACATGAACTTATTCTATCCGAACCGAGGAACAAATATTTCCCTGACGGAGCTTGAATTCTAAATTCGGAACGATATAAAGAAAATATATAATTAAAGGCTCGCAGTGGAAATTGATAATTTATATATGTAGTTGTTGCATATAGTGCCGAAGGACACTTTCAGCTCCAAACCCAGACTCTGTACATGCTCTAGAATTTCAGGGGCACTGCGTCAGGATCAGAAGATGTTTTTACCCATCATGAGGGACAGAAAAGTTTTTTTAGCGACGCACGATGAAACCACCTTCTGATCCTGACGTAGAAGAATCTACATACCCTCTGTGCGACGAATAAACTATTCGCACTGTGATGGGCCGCTCATGCGGATGTGCGGCGCGAGTAAATCTCTTCCTCTCGCTACGGACTGAAACTCGACGTTCGCAGTGAGACATCCGCACTCTGTCAAAATTTTACGCATCGCACAGCTCCCGCGTGTTCGGAAACGAGCACGCATCTCGACACCGGTGAAATCCCCGCGGGGATACGCGTCACGTCGTCGCCCCGACCGTCGGTGTATAAGCCTTTGGAAAACCGGGAAAACGGTATGACTGTACCCTGACGCTCGTTCCTTTGAGATTTATCACGGAAATTCAGAGTCCATATTAATTGAGTGAAGTTGTACGAAAACGCTCTATATCTGTAACTTTAACGAGTATCCTTGTAAAAGATGATTACATTGAAACATATATGAGTTGAGTATGCATTAGATTGCATGAAATATACATAAATGAGCAATGCCCGTTTTCATTAAAGTTTCCATTGCGTGAGCTAAAATTCGTCAATAGGAAATTTTGTCCATAGAATGGGGATTAAAATTCCATTCGATAAGCCAAATAATCCCAGAACTCATTTTTAGCTCTCGCAATAGAAATTTATAAGAAAACGCATTTCGTATCCCTGTAAAAAAATATTATATACAAACATATCAGTATTAATATGCATGAAATTTCGTTAAATATACATAACTAAGCAAGGCCCGTTTAAAAAAAAAATTCCATTGTATGAGCTGAAATTCAACCATTAGAAAATGTTGCCCACAGAATGGGATTAAAATTCTATTAGATGAGCTAAACAATTCGAGGCCTATTGTTTAAGTCTTGCAATGGAAATTTATGGGAAAATGCATTTCGTATCCCTGTAAAAAAATTATTATATGCAACCACCAATTAAATTGCATTAAATGTACATAAGTAAGCAAGACCCATTTTCATTACAGCCTCCATTGCGTGAGAAAATGTTGCCCATAGAATGGGATTAAAATTCCATTCAAAGAGCTAAATAATCCAAGAGCTCATTTTTCCCTCATGCAATGGAAATTTATAAGAAAACGCATTTCGCGGGGATTTATCGTTCAGCATAGTGCATAGTCGTTCCATATGTTCAAACATGATTCACTTTTTCCGGCGCTACGAACTATTCGAATTTTAACAGACACGGATATAAGCGCTTCTTGACCTTTCCATTCGTGGACCGGAGCCGGAGGCGCGCGAGTTTATTAGACCGAGCGGGAACAAACAATGGAGGATAGGTTGAACTTTCGCCGCGAGTTAAAAGCTCGGTTAAACACGGTCCGGCACGTTAAACAGACGAAACAAGTATACCGGTAGCGAACCGGTTGAACGAGCGTTATACCGTCGAGTTTCACGGTAAGCTCACCCGCGCAACGACAGAAGCTAATCTCGCTTACGCTGTACGATCGTACACTCTGACCTACGAATTAAGCCAAAGAACTCCAATTAAGCGACAACTATGAGACCGCGACTTCAAAGGATGTGTTCGTACGCGGTTGGTCCGATTCACCGAGCGATAGCGGCAATCTAGTACGCCGCACAGTATTACTTCATCTCAACGTGATAAACTCATATAGCCTCAATCAACTCGCCGATGATCACTTTCAAATATTACACACGAACTTCCCACTACCACTCTTCCCAATAATGTTTCGGATACACGCAGAGATGCAGAATGTGTTTCAAATATTTATTTATATAAACAAACGAATTTTTATATAATAAAAATAAATACTCATTTCATATCATATTAAATATGTATTATATTTTGGAAAGTTGTTCCAATTTTTAAGTATTCAGAGTGTCACCCTGGGGGCCTCGCAAGCTCTGACAACGATTCCTCTATTATACTATTCTGGGTCTATTCTCTACGTCTGGATGAGTTCTGCACAATAATGCAGCGCAGACCAGCGCTGGGCACTATTATCGTGTAGTTAAAAAGTTCATCTTTCGATCAGAAATACATCAATTCCCGGCCAGAAAACTCATTTTTTGACCGACAGTGACGTTTTTTCCCACAAACGTCCACAATTCTTTTCATGTTAATTTTACAAAAAAATCTTGCCCATTTTACAAAAACATCTGAAAGTTTTACGATTACTTTTTGTAAAATTTACAACAAAAAAATTGCGGACGTCTGTGGACAAAAGAGTACAAATCTTTTTTACTGTGTACCGGAAATCCGTCACTTGCGGATTGAAAATGTCCTTATTCGACCGGACTTCATAACGGATAATACGTCACTTCCGGTTTGATAATCTTATTTTTATGACGTCGTTTACGGTCGAAAAATGAGATTATCGAACCAGAAACGAAGCGCCCAAGCCGCAACAATCTGTTAGTCAATATTTGCTTGCCAAGGCACTCGTCAAATAATCTTTATTTGTTTACGTTACTCCTCCAATTATCTCCACAGATATAGGCGCGTGCACCGCCCTTCATTAATGCCGGGTCTGTTTGCCTAAAGCAGCGCTATCAGAAATCGTCCGGGCATTAATGAACGACAGGGTACCAGGCGGTATCGCCTCGTTAGAGCAAAACCCAATGAATCTTGGTATTACGCTAAGTTGGTATGGATGTGATTCGAACAAGTTTGAAGGGAAGAGGAAGCGCGCGACGATGTTGCGGTGTCGTGGATGCGATGACTTGCGCGACTCCGCCGTCGCAGGAGAGCCGAGGATTTCGAGCGTAGTTGGGGATTCTTGTGGCAAACTTTCCCTGCCTCTCTCGGCTTTGTCCAGCTTCCCGTCGTTAAAGCGCTTCGGTAAAAGCACCGGTGGACCATGTTAACCGGCGAGCGAACACACGGCGAGGGGTTAAATATCTCCGGAGCAATGCGTAAAGCCAATTAGACCGCGTCCCGATTGTTAAGTCGGTCGTGCACCGCGGCGAGGTTCATGCCGGGCAGCCGCGGGTTAAAAAAAACTCAACTTGCCTCAGCAGTGCGCCTCTCGATCACTTGCTAATCGAACAAGAACTCGCCTCGTGTCTGGCAAAAAGCAGAACTGTCGGAAGAAGCTTGAGTCACATAACAAAAAAAAATTGAAATAAAAACTTCCCCTCAACGTAGAATATTGTACATGGACGTAGTGGAAACCCGTAGGAAATAATGAATAATACAGAAGAGAACAGTCCGGCCGAGGCCGAGAAAGTTGGGTCCGTTGAGAAATTCATAGAGCGAGCATGACACGTCCCCATTTTTTTTACAATTTTTTTGTATCACAAACTGCATGCCAAATTTGCGTAAAGCCAATTATTTGACGGCACGACGATTGTCAAGTCGGTCGTGCACTGCGACGAGATTCATGCCGTGCAGTCACGCGGATAAAAAAAACTCAACTGGCTCGGTAGTTCGCCTCTCGATCACTTGTTAAACGAACAAGAAACCACCTCGCCTCTGGGAAAAAGCAGAACCGTCGGAATCCCGCTAGTGCAGAAGCTTGAAACACAAATAAAAAAAATATGTAAAAAGAAAAAAATAAAAAAACTTCCCCTCAGCGTAGAAGATTGTACACGAACCTAGTAGAAACCCGTAGGAAATAATGAATAATACAGAAGACAACAGAGCGGCCGCGGCCGAGAAAGTTGGGTCCGTTGAGAAAATAAAAAAAAAAAAAAAAAAAACAAAAAAAACAAAAAAAAAAAAAAAATGCAGACACCGCAGAGTGAAGGTAGAGGAGAGAGTGAAGAGAAAGAAGCAGAAAGCGTCGGAAGCTAAGAAAAGGCTGAGAGTGTAGCGGATAGCTTCGCTCCGTAGCGTAGTGTGTGCCTCGGTTGCTGCATTCCGTCCTGAAATATTAAAATAAACCGTCGTCCCGGCGAGTGTGTTAAGGGGATGGTTGGTGTGTTATCCGCTCTACCCCCCGCCCCCCCCCCCCTCTCGCGTGTTGCCGAGAGCTCCGGCGGGGTCGGTCCGAGGGGTGTAATATAAAGTAGAGACTCGTGCGTGCACACGAGCATCTCGAGCGTCGGAAAGAGCAGCGGCGGCGGAAGCATCCAGCGGCACCTTGCCGAAAGAGCAGAAGGGGGATGAAGGAGAGAGCGCGAGGGACGAAGACTCGAGGGATGAAACTCGCCGAAGAAGGACCTGCCTTTCGGAGCAACACTCGCGTACCTCGCCTCTCGGTCTGTCCCTCCAGATACACATCTTCCGCCCTCTCATAAAATTAACCTGTCTGTAGCGAGACATACAATTCCCCAGGCCGTTGGGGAATCGTGCGAGGATAACCGGAGTCGGCGGCGTTCATCGCGCACTCCGCCACTCGCGCGTCCCTCATTCTCCGCCGTTCACCTCAACGCGAACGAGGGTTCATCCACGGGTAACCACTCAACCCCAATTTCACCCTCCCTTTTCATCGCCCGGCCCCGAGCAGAAATTGGGATCAGGCTGTCTGATATCGTATCAGGCCCTGTTAAGGTACAGCCATGGCGTGCCTGATCAGGCGAGCCTGGTGAGGGCCTGATAAGGTGCAGATCGTGAAGCGTGACTAAATAATCCTCACTTCAGATGAGGCGAGCCTGATGCC